>JACBKR010006199.1:0-13929 GCA_014218235.1 Colocasia esculenta | reverse complement strand
AGTACATATAATTTGATTTATGATACTTCAACTTTCAAAGAGTTGGAGATTAATAATACTTCAACTGTATAGAAGTCGTAGTGAGATATTGATAGATGTCAGACTTCGACTTTTAAACAAGTTGTTCATCAATCAACATCATACTTTGACTTTTAAACAGTCGGAGTGAAATTTAATAGAAAAGACTTTGACTTTTTAGAAGTTAGAGAAGTCTGACTTCGAATGTTAAGGAGTCGGAGTAAGGTACAGTTAACAAGACTTCAACTTTTCAGAAGTTGGAGTAAGGTTCAGTTGATAAGAAATATGTATAAGGACTTTGACTTTTTGAGAGTCAGAGTTATACAAGACTTCGACTTCTCCAAAGTCGAAGTACAACTTGTTTGTTCATCAATTGATACAATACTTCGACCTTTCTAAAGTCGGAGTCGGTATGATATACAGTATATGCTGTGGACTTAGAGAAATTTCGTGTGACAGTGTTGATACTTGAATTTTGTGTGTGCATAAGTTTTGGCTAATGTAACGACTTGAGAACCCGACCCTCGGCCCACGCCGAGGACCCGATTTTCGCGGTCGCCGCCCACGGATCCGGGGACCCGGAAGGGCTATAATCTATGTCTAACAGGATATGTAACGGAAGTAAACGTCAACTGTTAATCTAGAAGTGTATGTGCAGAAACAGAAAAGAGTGTGAGACCACCACGTACCACTCTAAGTACAGTCCCAACATACGCACGCTAGTACAAGAAAAAGGCAGGGGAAGAACTAGTCCCTTAGGGGCATACCCCGAAGGTGACGTACACTGAAAAAGGGGAACCACTGCTAGCTACGGGGTCCTCGCCTACCGCCCCGTCTCCTCAGCCCGGCGCGAGCCCTGCCGCTGCTGAGAAGCCTCACCTGGAAATAGGAGGGAAGAGCTTCACAACAGAAGCTTAGTAGGGACTACCAATCACCTATTGGCTCTAACAGGCAGAAGAATATATATATAACAATTAAAATAACAGCAGTTTATATCTTCTACCTACGAACGGAAGTGCGGAAACGAAGCTACAACTAGCGCGGTACGGAGGACAATACGGTCGAAACTCCATACGACTGCTCGTCGTGACCACCACACGGTAGTAAAACACAGACAGGGGGAAACTCTGCCTGGACAAGGAACACTAGCTACAGAAAGCACTACCACTAGTCAAAGGTCAGGTGCGCCCACCGACGTCTTACCCTCGACCCAAGTCTTGACCCTTACCTCTCGTCAGAGCGAGGTAGGACACAAAGCACACAACAGTAACCGCCATAGTCTGGCGGACTACGGTCCCACGCCTGGCCTCTCTAAGCAGTTCCGGGGCCGCAAGGAGCGAGGCAGTGAGAAAAGGACTTGCTACCCTGCGTCGGGTAGAACTCCGGCCGTCCTTGGTGTCCCAGGCCTAACCAAGAGAGCTCTGTAAATGACTCAACGCCACCATCCAAACCACCGTTTTCCCCTAAGCTCCAGAGTCTGTGACTCAAGCACACTCATCACCCCAAACGCTCCCTCTAAGGCGCACGAGGACGGGGGTCCCAGGCAACGGTAACAACCTCTCTCACAGGACAAGCCCTCAAGTGCCTAGTACCAGGCGAAGAGTAGTGTAGGACCGTACTAGGGAACTAGCACAGGTGCCAAGGGTACAGTAAAAGAAGCGGAAACGACGAAGACCAAAACCTGTCTCTCGGCTGTAGTCGCGACGCATCGGGCCGTCGCGACCTTGTCGTGACGCCCTACCGTGTCGCGACACCGTCGCGGCGGCCACCGCCATCGCGACCAGGTCGCGACGCACTAAGAGTGCCGCGATCATGTCGCGACCAGCCTGGCCGTCGCGACAAGATCACAACCTCCATGGGGGTCGCGTTCTCAGCAGAGGGGGGTTCCATATTGCTCCTTCCGGATACCGCCCCACAAACACGAAACGAGCATTCCACAGGGGGAGGGGAGCATGCTTAACATGTATTTAAGCTGTAAATCATGCAAACCACCATACAACCCAACAAACATGGATTTAACAAGAATCTACACTCGAAGGGGGAAACTCACTCAACCACGAGCATGGATCCTCACTCTAACGCAACCATAAACCACGAGGAGACAACATCTATAAGGGGAGGGGAGCATGCTTAGGGTGAGAGGATCAAGGGTCCCTACCTCCATGCGAAGAGCAAACCCGTTGGGGCCTTCTCGTAGGAATGGCCACCTCCTCCTCGCTCCAAACGTCACGACCACGTCCCCTGCACGAACGGAACGACACCCCCTCTCAGCACGTACACCTCGAGCTCGAAGAAACGCCAAGGAAACGCAAGGGGAGCTTGGAGGGAAAGAGAAGGGAGAGAAGACGGAGAGGAAGAAGGCGAGGGGGAGAAGGAGCGCGACGTTCGATTTTAAAACGACGGCCCCAGAATGCGACCGACCGACCCGGTGCGACAACGAACGTGTCGCGACGCCTGTAGGCGACGCGACGGCCACCCCCGGCGCGACCCCGAAAAGCGGTCAAACCTCAAAGATCGGAAAAGCAATCGCGACGACTTACCAGGCCGCGTCAGCGCTGCGCGTGCCTGACACCCGATAAAGCCATTCTGACAGAAAGGACAGCGGTCATGTCTGTCAGAAAAGCAGTCGCGACGTTGTCAGATGCCGCGACAAGGACGCGTCGGCCACCCCTGCCGCGACAAGAACGCGGCAGCCGGATGCGGCGCGACCTTAAGCCTATCACAGCAGGCTGCTCTGGCGCGACCTTGTCGCGACCCTGAGGACGGGGCTAGAGGCCCAAGGGGGCCGGGTCTTACAGCTAAGATATAGTACAATATTATATATGAGAGCCTTTGTAAGGTCATATTAATTTTCATAAATTGTGGTATAAATCAATAAAATGATTTGGGAGATATTAAAAGATTTTGTCATAGAAAAAACATAATGATTAAATGTTTAGCAATATTTTTAATGATAGTTGCTCAACAAACACTTCACGACCAGATCGCGTCCGATCGGGCGGACGCCTCTTCTGGTGTCGCGATGTGCACCGCGGTCGCGACACTAGCAGAGAGGCAGACCCATGGGATGCTCCACCCCGGGGCCGCCCACAAGCCACAAACACCACCACACAGCGGAGGGGAGCATGGCGAAGCTATAAATGCTATCTACAAACCACGAGGGGGTCCCAATCCACTCGGAACGAGAAGGGTTCAAGCAATCCCTACCTTAAACGAAGAAATGAACCCAAAGGGGCCCTTCACGTCGGATTGGCCACCTCCTCCTCGCTCCACGCAAGCTCCACAATGCCGGGGACATGAGCACGACCCTCCTCCTCGCTTTAAACATTCAAAGGGGAAGAAAGGGAGGTGGAGCACCACCGGAGGGGTAGGAGAAGAAAGGGGAAGGAGGAAAGGGGAGAAGGGTCGCCGGCCAAGGCCTTAAGGCTTCGGCACCCAAGTCGCGACGGGGCGACACGTGGCATTAAGAACCTTAACGCGACAGATCAATGCGTCGCGACACCAATGAGTCCCACAGGGATGCCGCGACAACCCGACAAGTTGTATTGACATGCTTGCCACCCTGGTAGATGTAAGACGACCAAAGCCACAGAACACTGTCGCGACCCATTGATTGGGGGTGACACGAAGACGCGACGGGAAAGTCGGGCGCGACAAGAACATGATGGATAAGCAGGGCCGACAAGGATGACTGTCACGTCAGGCCACCCCGACGCCTCACTAACGCATCGCCCAACTTTGACACATTAGGAGCTAGTCACCCAGATGCCAAATGGAAAGCCGAGAAGCCGAAATATTACAACGAACCTTAAAGACTCTCCAATACTAAAGCCAAACTGGGATTATTAATTGACAATATTAATTTGGATAATTAATGAGCTATTAATACTTATTTATTTGGGCAGTGGAGTACTCTGGCTTTCATAGAGAACCAAGGCGCACCTTCCTTGGATTTCCAATACGGGATTAATCCCACATGGTGGCTTGACAGATGGCATGACGTGCTTGGAGACACGTGGCATTACACTCTCAGGTAAGACAAACTACCACCTAGGGAAATGAAAGCACTAAAGAAAGCTAAGTATTTCAAAAGAGACCAAGTTGTTACCTCGGTGTCAAACTTTGAGAGGGTGACTTGAGCAAGTCAATAGGTCATATTTTTTCATCTCATTGCCCTACTTGGATTGTCGACAACCGATGAGCCTACCAAGATCCTTATCACAGGTTGATCGGGGTGAATCTTGGGTACTTGATCACTCAAAGTCATCACACATCAATATACTCAAACTCACTCCTCAATGTCCTCTCCTATTGAAAGCTTATCCCATTTTGATTTAGAATCACTATGATTGAGGCTACACAATACAAGATGCATTTTGAAACTTATAGGCCCATGGGCTACCCTTAGATGGCTCAACCCAATAAGACCCACCAAGGGATCAACAGCACCAGAAGCAACACCCCAAACAACATGGAAGTCTCCCAATAGGGGAAATAATTCCATATCGAAAGTTTGAGATTCTATCCCCAAAGAGAGGCTTCAAAGGAATCCCAACAGTCACTGATATGGTTAGATGGCCAAGTGTCAAACTTAGACACTGCCGACACTCGATAACGACCCGCTCCCGCCTGATACGGCTACACCAACCCATGTCGAATAGGAAAGTGATGTCACTTGGGGAAAGACCCCTACGATAGGCACATAAGTTGAGATTTACTCAAATAGAGACAAAAAGTGCAGCAAAAAGTAAAGAACTTTTATTCCATCATCTTAGAAAATTCACATATCACTATCTATATAATCCAAGTTAAAAGTAATAATATAACATAACAACCATTCATATAGCTGGTCTCCAAGTACATAAAATCAAAAGTCCAAATTACAATTAACTCCACACACTAAGTACTAAGTTAAAAGTCTTGAACAACTCTACTCTTTATACTCTGCGTTAGATCTAGCTAACCCCTCAACTTCTAAATTTTCAACTCTTCTTGAAATGTTAGCAAGTGTGAATCTATGTAATAGACTCAGTAAGCAACTTAGAATAAACAATCATGGCTTACCACACATTCTTTCTAACAAGTCAATTAGAAAATTAACTTAATACATATGGTCATCTTTAACATTAAACATGGATAACTTAAACATGAAATCTATTAAGTAAGCTATATTAACTCATATATTACAAGATCACTAAACATGATTAACTTCTAAACGTGAAATTAATAACATGAAACATTTACATTTATGCTTACTCTTTGTTTTACACATTCACATGCTTATATTTATTGCACACACACATGGCTTATGATTACCACCTTCAATTCTATCACATGGTCATGCTTAACATAAACTAAACATGGAACACATGGTATCACTAACATGCTTAACAATAAACAATCTAAACATAAACATGATATTACTAACTTGCATATCAAGTACTTCACTAACTCATGGTCATAATTAAACATGCTACTACACATGATACTAAACATGATATCATAATTATCATTTAACATGGATCAACTTAACAAATGTATTTAATTTCTCGTGGCACATTCATATCCAATCTTACCTTTGCTTCACATGCATTTATTCTTTTACTTGTCACATTCACATTCACTTAGTCATGGCTTTCACAATTCACATTCATGGTTCACACATCACATTCACATTGCATGTACCACGTGCCATGTCCACATATCACGTTTCACATTGCTTGCACATTCACATTAGTTTTAGACAAGCCGAGATAGTCCAAACCACCACTAGAAAGTCATGTTACTATCACACAGATACTTAGTCGCCAGGTAAAACAATCAAGTTTTGGTTACTGTGCAAAATCAAGGGAAGCGCTCCCCACCATTATCAGTGGAACTTGTCCACTTCTAGGATTTCAATACGACCAGTTCCCTCGGATATCACATAACACGATTGAGCCTCCCATAGGGCATTACTATGGTACGACTCCATGCAATTTATGGTGTCAGTGTCTCATTGGCACAACTTTTATCATCACATTATCATGTTTATTTCAAATACATATGTCACATGCTCTCTCCTCTCTCCTCTCTCTCTCTCTCTCTCTCTCTCTCCATGCACATGCACCACATAACATAAACTACTATTAATATCTCAGGTTACTATCAAATAATAATTAAACAAAGCCTAATCATGATGCTAATCATGTTTTTAATCAAGTTCGAAATTATATACTTAACATAATATTAAGCTTCAAAATTTTATAACTAATTGTATAGTTCCTGGAATTTTTTTCACCTCCTGCTGGGATATTATAGGTAAGGATGTTGTGGATGCAGTACAGTGTTATTTTTCTGGTTTCGCAATGCATGTTGGAACAACTGCCTCTATTATCACTATGATTCCAAAGTGAAGGAGCCAAGAGGTTTTGGGGACTTCAGACCCATTAGCCTCTGTAATTTTACTTACAAAGTCATGTCTAAGGTTTTCTGCATGCGCCTGGGTCCTTTTCTTCCAAAGATAATCTCTCATCATCAAGGTGCATTTGTCCAGGGGCGGAACATTTCTGATAATGTGTCACTTGCCCGCCAACTTTTGATTGATCTGAACAAGAAGGTCTGGGGTCATAATGTTCTCTTCAAGTTGGATATGGCCAAAGCTTATGACCGAATGGAGTGGGATTTCATCTTTGCTGTATTGAGGAGATTTGGTTTTGGTAATCGATTTATATCTCTGATTGCTGGTCTGCTTGCCAATTGCTGGTTCTCTGTATGCTTTAATGGATCTGTCTCAGGCTTCTTCAAGTCGTCCAGGGGCTTGCGCCAGGGTGATCCTCTGGCACCCTTACTCTTCATTATTGCTTCCGAGGTTCTCTGTAGAGGGTTAGAGCAGCTGTTCACATCTAAGCGCATTCTTATTTTTCTGGTAGAAGGGGATGTCCCCTCATTCCCACTTACTCTATGCTGATGATACCTTAATTTTCATGAATGGTCACACTACGGGAATCTCCTCTTTGCTCCAGTTATAAAAGATTATGAGGCTAGCTCAGGCCAAAGAGTCAATCATGCCAAAAGTTCCTTCATGATCTCAAAGAAAGCCTCCCTTGGTCATACTATCATATTTGCAACATGACTGGTTTCAAATTCCATCAGGGATGCTTTCGCTACTTGGGTGCTCCTCTTAAGTGTGGTAGACTTCTATCTTCTGATTTCAAATTTATTATAGACAAGGTTAATGCTAAACTGGCGGGCTGGGGTTCCAAGGTGTTATCCCAGGCAGGCAGAGCGGTGCTCATCCGGGCGGTCCTGTGGAGTCTACCCATTTACATTGCTTCCACTGTCAATATTCCAAAGAAAATTTGTGCTATGATGGACAGGCTTTGCAGTAACTTCTTTTGGCAAGGAGCAGATGGTCAAAAAAAGTGTCACTGGATCTTTGGAAGCAATTGCAAAACCTGTTGTTGAAGGAGGGCTGTCCTTTAGGAGCATGGAGCATATTCAAGTGGCCATCACTGCCAACAAATATGGAACATCCACTTATGGGAACTCTCTCTGGTCCAGGTATGCCAAGCAGAGGTTCTTGAAGAAGCATCTTACTCATATTCAGAAACCTTTCCCTGCAGGAATTTCTCTCAACACTTTTAAGAAGGCCAAAAATGCTATCCTCTCTAATTCTAGGTGGATTATTGGAAATGGGTCTTCCACTGATTCTTACTGATGTTTGGATCGGAAATCAATCTTGTGCATTTCCAATACAGCCCCAACACACCTACCGCCAATATTTCTGCTCTGTGCAAGAGGTTATGAGCAACGATAATCATGATCTTGGCACTCTCTAAACATCAACACTGATCGGCTGAGGATTAATCTTGGGGATGGCGATGATACTTGTGTCTGGATACCTAGCTCTAAAGGCGATTTCACTGTTAGTTCAGCTTACTCAGTTATTTCCCCTCATGGTAGGCAGCAGTCGGAATGGAAAAAGTTATGGCACTCGGCTATCATTCCCAAGGTATCTATTTTCATATGGAAGTTAATTCACCGTGCTATGCCTGTTGATAGCAGAATAGTTGATTGTGGTATACCTATGGTCTCAAAATGTGTTTGTTGCAACAACCATCAGCTCGAAGACCTTAATCACTTTTTATTGAAAGTGACCTTGCGCTGGATCTTGGATGGCTTATTCCTCTAACCTCCAATAAGCTTAACTTAAGTAATCAGATTACCATCAGATGCTGGAGCGCCCTTCTGTCCACTCTGTCACGTTGCCTTTCAGTTGTTGGTCTCTACGCTTTCACTTTGTTGATTTGGGAGATTTGGAAGGTAAGATGCAACAAATATTATGAAGGCATCAGTATTAATAAGCATCGGATTATCAGCAGTGTTACCTCTTCTCTTAACCATGTCTAGGTAACGTGGTGTTTAAGAGAGAAATTTCTCAATCCCATCTTCAGATCTTACTCTCTTATAATTTTAAGCCCACATTAAGCTTAAGAATCCTATCTTGGTGCGTTGGTGCCCGCCTCCAACTCACTACAGTCTTAGCGTTGATGGGGCTTCCAAGGGCAGTCCTGGCCCATGTGGTGGTGGTGGCATCATCAGAGGTGTTAGGGGAAATCTAAGGATGGCTTTCTTGGTTTATTATGGCAGAGGCAACAGCATCGTTGCAGAAACCAGGGCCCTCCATGATGGGTTGGTTCTGGCAAAGGAAAACAATGTGATCTTATCCAGTGTTTTCACAGACTCCTCGGTGTTGGCTGCTTCCATTCAGCGCAAGACCCCTCCTTCTTGGGCGGTTCTTCTTGGTGGCATAATATCTTAAATCTGCTTGAAGATTTAAATTGTCAAGTGTTTCATATCTTCAGAGAAGGGAACCAGGTGGCGGATTCTCTTGCCTCTCATGCTTGTCTCTCTCGGACTAACCAACTATTCTTCAGTGCTGCTGGTCTTCCTCCTCTTTCCAGAGGCGCTTTAGTGCTGGACAAGGCAGGTCTGCCCAATTTTAGGATAGTTTCTTAGCGTTCCTTCTGTTTGGGGTATGTTTTTTCTGGTTTTTCTTCTTGTATGGGTTGCTGGTAGGGGTATGCCCCAGAATTATTGTACCTATGATCTTCCTTTTATATATTAATTAGGCATATGTGTTTCGCACCAGGGGAGTGATAACATTACTCCCTGCTGGGGAGTAGTGCACTTAGCTGGTTGCTGACACTATGACCTCTTTTGCTTAAAAAAAAAAAAAAAAAAAGCTCATGTTCAAATTTTAACCACGGGATGGTTATATAGGATAGAACATATTACAATTTTATTGAATTTTTTAGTAGTAAAACTATTTTTATAATTAAAATAGAATCAGGTTATTAATATAAAAGTACAAAAATTCATTAATGGGGATTAAATGAGTTTAAAACATCCTAAATCATACTTACAATAGTCTAACTAATTATCATATAAAACTTAACAATTTTCAAAACAAACATGCTTCATGAAAATTAAATTGCTAATTGTTCATATATTTTTCATATAAATATAAATTCAAATAATTATCATAATTAAGCAAAATAAATTTAAGGTTACTTAGTCATGTCATGATGGTTAACACCTCATGACTGAACCAAAGTAACAGTCATAGAAACCACATATTCATCATACATGATCAAATAGTAAATTTCTGGACATGATGAACTTGATATCAACATTTGTTGTCATCAAGTTCAGGTTGACATCAACCTATGTTGTCGTGAAGTTACTAAATGCACATATTGCAATCCTAAGGTAAAAAATCATGGCAAATAGACATCTAAATGATTTTCTAAAATCCTAAAAATATAGAAAAACCCTAAGTAGTAAGAACACAAAGAGAAACCTTAAGTTACATGCCTCTAAAACCTCCCATAAAATGAGAATTAGGCCAATGAAGCCCTCTTTGGAAACCAAAGAGGTCCTCCAAGCACGATCAAATCCGCCTTCTTGAGCACAATCTGGCCACGATATTTACGTCCAGGTCCTTCTTCTAGGTTTGTAGAAGTCTTCTCCTCACAGTAGCAATCACAAACTTGCAGCAACAACCTTCAATCTCTCTCTTTCTCTCCCACGGGATCACCCTCTCTCTCTTCTAAAAAAAAACACAACCCTAGCCAAAAAGCAAAGTTCTATCCCCAAACGAAGCCACTCTATATTTATAGAGCCTTGGGTTGTGATTAGGGTAGGATATTTTCCCTAACAAGACTCTAACTTGTCAAACTTATCCATAGAAAATAACTAGTTTCAGAGCAAAACTTGGCAAGAAACACAGACAAGTTGACGTCAACATATGTGGATGTCAAGATTAAACTAAACAGCAATTGATCTTGCTAGAAAACACCTAGAAAAAAACCCTGATCTAGGGAGTTGACGGCAAGATGCATGCAGTCAATAGGTTGACGTCACGATTTGTTGACGTCAATAGCAAGTTGACATCACCCATGTTGATGTCAACAACAAGTTGACGTCACTCATGTTGACGTCAACCTTCCCCCAAGCAGGCAACTCTGCCAACCAAAAAATATGTGTTCGAAAAATTGCCTGAAAGATTTATAGAAAAGGGAAGTCACGACGAGAAAATGCAGGGCATCACAAACACTCTCTCTCACCCTCTCTAAAACTACTCTTTTCCAACTCATACTCCACCTTCTCTAACTTGACTATCAAAGGCTCATCCCCAAGATTCACATCTCTGGGATTGATTTCTTTGTAGGTTAAGGTAGGACCAAGCTAAGCAGAGAGCTTGTTCTTTATTCCCTAGTTCCTAGCTTAAGGTCATCTTGGGACTAATATGGTCTTACCTTTCCCTAGGCCCGTAAGCCAGATCGGGACTAATAATATCATTGGCGCCATCTGTGGGAACAAAACTCTTTTGCCATGGTTCCACCAAAGGGCAAAGCAACCATTAGGTTAGAAGAGTCTAAGCACTGAGAATTGGAGGGGAGCACAGGCGACCTCGATCAGACAGCTACCCAAGTGACCAAGTTCTCGGTTGAACAATTTCAAGTTTTGTGACAACAGGTCAACACCATGGGTGAGATGCTGAGGGGGATCACGGAGCTTCTTGAGGTGATGGGGACCTTATCCCATCAATTGGGATCGTCCTCTTGAGCCGGGGTATTCCCTCGAAATTCACTTGAGACCATCCCCATGTCATGTTGCATGTGGTCCTCTCTAGCAGTTGAGGTATCTGACTCAAAGGCAGAGGCCTTGAGAAACTCCACCCTACCTCCCCTCCCACACTCAAATCGAAGGGTCCATCATCAGCCATGGGGGAAGCATAGCCTAGGTCGACCACAATGAAGCCAACCATGTCTATGGCATGACAAATGACTCTGATCCCTGCCACGGCCGAAGGAATAGAGAAAAAAGTATAAGAGATGCAGAAACTAGTCCAAGGACTAGCCGACCAGATCTCGGACTAGAGCCGCGCTCTGGGTTTCCTCCGGTCTCCATTCACTAAGGAGATCTAGCAAGTCGTGCATCCAAGGAAGCTTGAGATGCTGAACGTGAAGGCATATGATGACACCACAAACCCATCTAACCACCCGGAGCACTTCAACACACTCCTATCACTCCAAGGGGCGTCGAACGAGGTTAAGTGCAGAGTGTTCCTAACCCTATAGAAGGGAAGAAGTAGCATGGTTCAAGATCCCCACCCAAGGTCCATCACCTCCTTCCAAATGCTCGGTGCCCGTTTCCTGGATCACTTCACCTAATACCCTTAAGCTGTGAAGAGCTCGGCATACCTCCTCTTTGTCCGACAGTAGCCAAGAGAATCCCTTAGGAACTACATGGACTACTTCCACTTTGAAGATCTGCAGATCTTAGGTCTCGATGTCACCACCTCCGTCTCGGCCCTCATGGGACGTGGACTTGCATAGTTCACTATCCAAGAAGCCGCCAACCATGTTTGCGGACCTCATAGGAAAGGCAAATTGCTATGTTAATCGTGAAGTTTTCCTCCAGGCCCGCATGCGGTACTTAAACTCATACTCTCCCCCCGACTTGCAGAAAGACCAAACAACTTGTTCTCGGTGGCCAACACTCTCCCCCCGACTTGCATAAAAAGTTTAGGGTTTAAAATTTAAAGAAATATATATGCTTAAATTTAAAAATTTTAAGGTCTGAACTACAATCTCAAGAGTTACCTAAAGGCACTATTAAATTCCAGATCGGAGGCCACTTGGAGCTAGAATAGTTGAATCAAGAAAGAGGAGTGGTTATATCTTTAATTTTCAAAACTTGAGAGTTAAAATGTAATTAGTAAATTATATAAGGGTTAAATGAAAATGAGATTCTAGAAAGATCTAACTGCCCTAGAAAGTGGGAGATTTGGGTTCAAACCACGATTTTGATCGCTATTTCGTAATCATAATCCTCCTCCACTTGCCTATCTCTCTAGCCCCTATGTGAGCTCTGATATTCTGTCTTCATGCACCAACCTGAAGGTTGCTCTACACTAGCTTCTATAGTTTAAAATACTCGCTCAAAGTCAGCCATTTGGCAATACTATCATCTCCTTTAATCCCATATTGGAAAATGAAAGAAAGGTATACCCCTCCTTCCCCTATAAATACCCCTGGGTGCTCTTCTCCTTTCCCTCAAGGCAAGGTTCAAGCAAGAAGGAGAGGAAGGACTTAGGGTTCAGAGCTTCTACAAGGGTTCAGAGCTTCTACAACCTTTAGGGTTCAAGTACGTTCCTCTAATCTTTTCTAAGTCATTAGTTAGTTAGTTTTGATGATCAGTCAATCTCCATATAATTTGTTTATTTATTATATGTATTTTGGTGATTAACAAAACTCTAAAAATTATGGACTAACACTGTTTTCTAAGGTTTGTCAACAGGTCTCAAATAAAACAACTCAGTATGTTATCTACACTCATGTTCTTTGAAGACTATTGCACATGATTTGTCTAAGTATACATCGACTTCTATTAAAAACTCACATCGATTATTATTCTATTTCTACATAGATTTCACTTAAATAACGACTACCTTGTTAAAACATCGATTTCAGAAACAAACATCGATTTCACTTAAGTATCGACTTCATATTAGAACATCGATTCCGTTTCTACATCGATTCTACTTAACATCGATTTCATGTAGAATATCAACTTCACTTAAAACATTGATTTCGACTCTACATCGACTTCATATTAGAATATCGATTTTGGTTTAAACATCGATTTTTCTTCTACATCGATTTCACTTATACATCGATTTCATGTAGAACATCGACTTTACATAAAACATCTATTTCGGAAGAACATCGATTTCATATAGAACATCGACTTGACTTGAACAATGACTTCATTCCAAACAACGATTTCATTTGAACATTGATTTCATTACAACGACGACTTCACTTAGAACATCGATTCACCTGAATAACGATTTCGGTTCAACAACGATTTCATTTGAACATTGATTTCAGTACAACAATGACTTTGTATAGAACATCGATTTCATTACATTGTCACATGGATTATGGTTATAACCTGTGACGGCCCTAGATATTTATGCCCATTAAGGCTCCATATCCAGATCCGCCTCCCGCGAACGGACCGAAGTCTCGCAAGGGATATCTCACACAAATGTCCAGTAAAAATATAAAAGACAACTATATAATATAAAACACAAAAAAGTACATGTGCTCATACCTGATATAAAAATTTACAACTGTCCCATTACATTATTACATGTCCAATTAAAAAGTACAACTACCTGGGGCATATCCCGAGGGAGCACGAGCTCACACAACACTAACTACTACACTACTGCTGGTGGTACGAGTCTGCTAGAACGCTGCTGCAAGCCAAAACACACGGCATATCCTGAAAGAAACTGTAGGGGAGTGAGTCTCAACAAGTCACAGGCTCAGCAGGGGCTACCCAAAATAACAA
>JACBKR010006198.1:0-14019 GCA_014218235.1 Colocasia esculenta | reverse complement strand
TATTAAATGAAGCTCACCAGTCCAAGTACACGATTCATCCGGGATCAACAAAGATGTACCATGACTTAAAGGTCGTATTGGTGGCCAAACATGAAGAGGGATTGGCCGATCATGTGTCATACTGTTTACATGCATGAAAGTCAAGGCCGAGCATTTCCGTACAGCTGGTGGACTGCTACCACTAGAAATCCGTATTGGAATGGGATAGCATCGGTATGGACTTATCATGGGATTGCCCAGACTAGAGGTGGTATGGATGCAATTTGGGTATAGTTGATCGATTGACTAAGTCGGGTCACTTCTTGCCGATTAAGAGTACTGGTCAGTGGATGTATTGGCTGCACTATATGTTAAGGAAGTAGTCAGATTGCATAGGTTCCATCTAACATAATATCGGATCGGGACCCTAGATTTACTTCACACTTCTGGAAGGGTTTATAAGCAGCAATGGGTACTAAGCTGAACTTTAGTACTGCTTTCCATCCTCAGACCGATGGACAAACGAAAGGACCAATCAAATTGTGAAGATATGCTTCGTGCTCTGGTGCTAGATTTTAGAGGTCGATGGGATGATCAGTTGTACTGATGGAGTTTGCATATAACAACACTATCAGGCAAGTATCAAGATGGCACCGTTTGAAGCCTTATATGGCAGGAGTTGCAGATCACCCCTTTGTTGGGAAGAGGTTGGGGAGACCAATGGGTTGGACCCGACTTAATTGAGGCGACTGTCAGGAAGGTTCAAATTGTCAGGAACGTCTGAAGATAGCACAATCCAGGCAAAGAGTTATGCAGACAAGAGAAGGAGAGAACTAGAATTTCAGGTTGGCGAACATGTTTTCTTGAAGTCTCACCTTCAAGGAGAATACAAAGATTTGGGATCAATGGAAACTAAGTCCCAGATTCATAGGGCCATTTGAAATCCTAGAAAGGATTGGTCAGGTGGCGTATAGACTTGCACTACCTCCACAGTTGGCGAACGTGCATAATGTGTTCCACATATCCATGCTGAGGAAGTAATATTCAATGCCGACCATGTAATCAACCATGAGGACTTGGAGATTCGGGAGGACCTGACTTATGAAGAGAAGCCGATCAAACTGTTGGATCAGAAGATTCAACGACTCAGGAATCGTACCATACCTATGGTGAAGGTACAATGGAGTCGAGAGGGAGTTAAATGCTACCGGGGAAACAGAGAAAAGAATGAAGAAAACCCACCAGAACTATTCTCAGGTACGAACTACACATTACGTGTAAATTTGGGGACCATTTGTTTTTTAAGTGGGGGAGGATGTAACACCCCGAAAATTTAGTGATTTAAAAATTTTCGAAATAAAGGAGAATAAATTAATAAACATATTGGAGAGACTTTCAACACCATGTGTTAATGACCCATTAACAAGATTGGGCCAATGGAGCGCTTTGGCCCAAGGATATAAATAAATTGGGACAGGAAATTACCCAAAAATTTGTGTATGTAATTATGCCATAATTAGAGAGGGCAAGTTAGGGTTAAAATTAAGGTATTAGTCATGCAATGTAAGCCAAAACCAAACCCAACCCCAATGGTGGTTTCCTAACCATTGCTACTTCCTTTGGGTGAGAATCTCAGATTTTGGAAAGAAGGAAGCAAATTCGCAGCCTCCTTTCCTAGTCCCGTTAGGACTCATAGCTACACCCTAAATCTATAAGAACTCATCCTTAAACTCATGGGGAAAGTTTAGAACACGTTTGGGTCGAGAGTAGCAAGTTTGGAGCGCTGGGGAAGTGGAGAATGACTGGGGAAATCGTGGTCTTCCTCAACTTCGCTCTGCATCAACCCAGAAATCTGCAGAGTTCTTAGCATTCGAAGGTAGGTGTTCTCGGGCCAAGATTAAGAAAACCAACACCATCATGTAGATTTTTTGAGTCTAGGATCATTTGCACTTGGTTTGACTCAATTTCATGGATTATACATTGCCTATTCGTAGTTTTCCCTAAGTCACGCACAGTTAGGGTTGTTCCCATTCTTCTTATATTGCACATGTTTTATACCAAAATTAGCCCAAACTTCCTTCACGAAAGTTCTTCTACTTCTAGTCACGATCATCTTTTATGTTGAACATTTTGTCCAAAAGTCGATTGTTAGAGAGTTATAAGCGTGTTAAAAGAGTCGCTACATGATACTGCGATTTTGGGATGCACTTAGCTTTATGTTCTGCATATGTTTCTTGAGATTCAAGACCGAATTAGATCAAACCCCAACATCAAAGTTGTTCTACTAGTTGTCCTCGTCATCTTTCATGTTGAACAGTTCATCTAAATGTCATTCGTTAGAGAGTTACAGGAGGGGAATTGAATCACTACATGAGACGTGTTTTGGTGGTTACACCTGACTTATATTCTTTTTTTCTGGAGGGCCACTAGTGTCGACACTACTTGATCTAGTGTCGGCACACTGTCCAAAAATAGCCCAAAAGGTGTTCTGGGAAGGTCTCTAGTGTCGACACACTGTCCCAGATTGGCCCAGAAGGTGTTCTGGGAAGGGTCTCTAGAGTCGACACTACCTGATCTAGTGTTGACACTACTTGACCATTTGCCTTGAATTTGAAGCACTGTGTCGACAATACTGATGCTGTGTCGACACCACTTGATCATTTTGCCTTGTATTTGAAGCATTGTGTCGACACTACTTGATCTATGTCGACATTACTTGACCAGTTCTGCATTATTTTGCTTTGTGTTTGAAGCATTGTGTCGACACCAGTAAGGGGTGTGTCGACACTACCCTTACAAAAAATTGCATATTTTGGGTCTGATCATTTCATGATGTCTACTAGCATGTGCATGATGTTATATAGTATGCATGGACCTAAAATAAATCAACCCATTGAAAAATAGTAATGATATGAAACGATTCTAATGTGTAATTGTGATTGATCTTATGTCCATGGGTATCTTGTGATCTTGCTTATTGTCAATTGATAAGATAAGAATATGATATGAATGTGGGGATGAATACATGTTAGTATGGACTTGTTAGTGGTGTTAATGGTCATGATTTGCATATGAGTTTCAATAGTTACATGCTTTCCAGTGTTCAATTAATTATTTGTCATATGCATACATGCTAGGAAAGATCCGTGATCATCACTTACACCTTTGCACGAATAGGCACACCCTTCTTGGGAAATTGAGAGCACATGTTCTGCATACGATCTGTCCTTAGAAACATCCACATGTCAATACATTAACGAATTATGAAACATAAGATACGTCGCTATCCTGCCTTGTTCTCTTGAGCTATTTGTCATACCTTGACTCTATTATGATCATGTTCCTTTTTTACTATGAGCTTGCCATTGAAACCTTGTGGCCATAATATGAATATTTTAGTTCGGCACAATGTGGGACTTCGGTCCATTTGACCAATGCCTATGCAATAGGGGCCCTGTCTGGTCCTGGGGGGGAGTGCCCCAACGTACTTATTAACTGCCGGAGTATGGACTCTTGGTGCTTGGCATAGCACAACGAACACGCAAGATCATGAAAAGTGTCTTTGTTTGATATGATAAGTTTGACTTGATATGATATGATACGCCTGTTCATGTGAACACATGAGTCTGTTTGAATATGGCCCATCTCTTTTGATACGATTCTACTCTTGAAATATCTGTTCATTGTATATGCAACCGACATTTGATCTGAAATGATATTCGTTCTACTATGCTATTCAATCTGTTAGTATTGCATGCATTGTCATCATATACTTGTTCATATCTTGCCAGATTAAAATATTAATCACGTATATTAGTGCCCGCACATTATTGACATGTAAATCCTACTGACTTGTTCGCTCACCCTATCATCCTGCCCTTTTTAGGTAGTGATGAGGAACCAGTAGAGTCGGATGGGGCCGGGCAAGAGTGATGAGCACCCGCTATATGAGGAGTTGACAGTTTAGAAATAGACATTTGAGTAGTCAATGTATTAGAGAAACATTATTATTTAATAATGAACCCTTTTCAATGAGTTCTTCCTATGTAAGGCTTTAACTAGTGGATAGAAATGAAATAAAGAGTACCTTTGATGATGTTATTATGATCTGAAATGTGTGGTTATATGTAATTGTTACTCTGCATTGCTCAACTGTGATACGTCTGTTTGTATCGTTCACGTCCCCCGTATTTATTCCGCTGCTAAATATCGGGGCGTGACAACTATAGTGCCATGAATAAGATCCAATGTGCAGTCCACCCTAAGGAGTACTCAAGAATCCATGTGCAAATCTGCCAAGGAGATTTGGGATAAGCTTGAGCTACTCTATGAGGGAACATCCGAAGTAAAAGAAACCAAAGCTAACATTCTTGTTTCTGAGTATGAACTGTTTATGATGAATCTGATGAGACATTTATGAAATGTTTGCTAGGTTTATGATCATTGTGAATGGACTGAAGGCTTTAGGTAAGGATTATACAGATGCTGATTTGGCAAGGAAAATCTTGCACTCTCTCTCTTCAATTTGGCACACTAAGGCCACAGTCATCGAAGATTTTAAAGATTTGTCGAAAATTTCTTTGGATGAATTGATAGGATCCTTAATGACTTATGAAATAAATCTGAAGAGAAGTGAAGAACACATGCTTAGGCTAAACCATAGCACTTAAGGCTTCATCAAGCAACAAAGAGAAAAATTCAAGTTTTGATGAGTCTGAGTCTAATGAGGATGAACTTGCCATCATGACTAGACAATTCATAAAATTTTTAAAATCAAGAAGAGGAAAATTCAATGGAAAGAAAAAATATTTTCTAGTAAAAGGAATGCTTCTTCTTCAAATTTTAATGATAGCAGAAATCAAAAAACTGATGAAGATATTATTTGCTACAGGTACAACAAGATAGGACACATGAAGGTGAGTGTCCTGAGATCAAAAAGGACAAATACAAGAAGAACAACAAATTGAAGAAGCCAAATGCCATGATTGCAACTTGGTCGAATGATGACCAAAGTGAGGATGAAGAAGAGAACTCTTCAAGTTCAACAAATGAGGAGTTATGCATTATGGCCAACAACTGTGAAGGAAAGGATTCACAAAGAAAAGGAGCAAAAGAAATTCACAAGCACTAATGGCAAAGAAGAGATTCAATGAATCCAGAAATCAACAATTCAAAAGACTTTGGCTCTAACAACCACATTCCACGAGCTTAGAGCATTCTGCATCCTCTTCAAAACACAAGAAATCAAATGGGTCTACAAGGTAGGTACATCCATTCTATACTCATCTATGTATTCTAACTCTGATTCTGATGAAGATGAAGGAATGTCTCATGATAGATTGATTGAATTTTGTGAAAAGATGCAAAATCTTAATGCAAAACTGAACACTAAAAAAAGAGACTTGAAAAGACTTTAAAACATTGCTAAGATGAAAATGATAATTTGAAAAAATGAAGTTGAAAAATTAAATTCTGAGAAAGAGAATTTGGAAGATGAAGTCTAATATATGAAAATAAACTGAATGGATTGAAAGAAAAACATGAGCTATTGAAATCAAAAGTCATTGATCTGGAAAATGAAAATGAAAAATTGATTGATCTCAATGAAAACTTCAAATTTGATAATGATCAATTAAACAAACAGATTTCTAACATGGCTCATGATCATGAAATAAATGAGAGATGCAAACAACTTGTTGAAGAAACAATCATCTAAAAAGGAAGATTGAATGCTTGTTCCATGACAAACCATTGGACAATGAATGTAGCATTTGAGTAATAAAATTGCCAATTTGGAAAAAACGATTGCTCAATTTGAAAATGAAAAGAACAAGATGAAAAATGGTTAGATCTCATGCTAGATAAACATCAAATTTTAGAAAAAGAAGTTGTTGCATTAAAAGCAGAAAAATAGAAGCTTCAACACGAATGAAAAATACTAAAAACACAAGTTTTGCTTCTGTGAGAGATAAGAAAAATGAAAATAAAACAAAATTAACATTTGTTAAAGCTGCTGCGAACAAGAACTCTGTTAATTCTAATGAAAAACTTGTGAAAGTTCTTCTTCAGAAACAGACAGAGAAAAAGAAGAATGCTGATGTCAAGAAGAATCATCTACTTCCTCCATCAGTCTAAAAAGCTCCAAGGCAAGTTCCAAATTCACATCATGTCAAGAGCCACCAAAGGTACCTCCTTCTCTTTATGGTAAGCCTCCTCTCATGAAAAGGAGATTCCAGAAAATGCATACATGCCATGGTAAGTACCAGGTAAGAAATGATCTTATTTGCTTTAACTGTATAAACCTAGTCATCTTGTCAAACATTGCTGGATTAGAGATCAACATTTCCATAAATATGCCAAATTGATCCAGTGCTTCACATGTCATAAATTTGGGCATACTTCTAGGGAATGTTGGCATAGAATTGATAATCTTGTGCATGCTCCCATGTTTCATAATGTACATAAGAATAAAGATCATATTCATGCTGAAAGCACTCAGAAATTCTATGTACTTGAAAAAGGAACTGTTGCACAATAGATCTCTTCTAAATTTCATGTTAAAAATCTAAAAAATAGAAAACTTCATGAAAACATAGATGCATTGAGCAAGGCAAGAAGAAAATCTGGAACTAATTCTGCTTATAGTTTTGTCAATGAAAGAAATGCATCTATACCAAAAATAAAATCATTTTGGATTCAGCAATCTTATTGCACTCTAACATTGATTTCATTGCAGGACCCAAGCATGTGTGGGTCCCCAAACCAGCTTAATCAGCAAGCTGAGGAGTCTTACAGCCATACATTGTAAATGGATTCAAGATATGGCTGTGCAAGGCAAGAAATGATTGGAGAACACATGTAAAATCTTTGAAAAACAATGAAGTCCATTCAGGTAAAACTTCTTTATGATTTCAATTTGAATTGCCTGAATTGAAATGAATGTTTAATTTTTATCTGAACAATAAGAAATGTGTTTCAATGGTACTCCCAACAATGAACTTTGTGTCATTACAATTGGAATCATGTTTATGTTATCATGCTTGCATAACTGTGCCCATGATTCTGTGTGCATATCAATGCTTTGACTTTTTAGTATATCAAATGATGACATGTGGAAAAACAAGTTACGCTTGTTTGGAAGCTATCATTATGCGTGAGTAAGATACTCCGCCAAGTACATTAAGTCATGTTATGCTAAAAGCTAACTGTGTGCATAATCATGTGTGAATTGCTTGCTAGCTTTTTCATTCCATGCACATATTAAGGGGGAGTAAATTTGAAAAAGTGTAAAAATTTTCTTGAAAATGCAATAAATTTCATGCATATCTTATGGGGGAGTAAGTCAAAAGAATCTTTGAGTGAAATACTGGAGAAATATTCTTTCATATCTGACTTATCAACAACCCCATTCAGTTTATTGACAAATGTTCTGCAAATGAATTCCTCACTCTCACATTGCATTGGCATTCTTGGTATATCAAATGGTGAATTTAGAAAGACAAGTCAGGCTTGTCTGGACTCTTTAACTATGCGTGAGTATATGTCTCCGCCAAGTATCAAGAGCCTCATATGCAATTGTTGAGAGGGAGTTTCTATTTTCAATAAAACATTCATGTTCATTTTGCATTCACTTCATTCCATTCCTATTCCTCCTATAATCTTCATGTTCACTTGTGAGGGGGAGTTACATGAAAGGGGGAAGTCATTGTTGCATTCCTTGATCTTACTTGTCTATTTTGAACCCCAAAATCATCAGAATTTTGAGTCCTTGTGCTATTTTCTTATGAGAGAATAAAACATTGAAACTAAACTCATTGTTCATTTAGTTTAATTTCAAAGATTTAGTATCATTTCAAGGTTAAGCAATCTTAATACTATATGTCTTTAAAATGACTTGCAAAACACTGTAGGCACATGAGTGGCTTACTATTTAACATGTGCATGTTTTACCACGTGTTAAGAATAATTTATCTAAATTCATAGTCATGATTGTTTGGTCAAAGCAAACATATTCCTGCAAAACATCAAAAGAAAATGATCAAAATGATCAACAATCTGGAAAGATACAAACAGAGCAATGCAAATTCTTGAACCATCGAGTAACCAGGTCATTTCACCTAAAAAGTGATTTGTTTCGCGTCAAAAAGTGGAAATCAAAGTTTTTCAACTCTGTATATGATAATGAAAGTTAAACCACTGAGTAATCAGGAGATCTTGCATCTGATCAATGTGATCTCTTGCACTGAAAAGTGAGATTTAACTAATTTATTCTTGTACTCTTTCCCAGTTAAAAATAAAAGAAAATCAAATTGTCAGGATGGAAAAGCTTAAGACCTTAATAAAGTTCATGCATACTGAGTTTAGACCTATTATTCTACATTGTGATAAAATTAAAGCTCCTAACATCCTTGTTAAATACTTTGCTCATTCATATAGGTCACTTTACTTCACATTTGCATCATTATTTTAACTACATTCAGATCATTATATCTTGCAATACCTTGTGTTGAGTGTGTCTTTGTGATTAAATTTTGTGGCACAATACCAAAAACACAATCATTTCTCTCATATGTCAATATCACTTGTCTCATTTATTTTGATGATTCCTGACCATTCCTTTACTCCATTTCATTTTTTGATCTCCTACTATCTTTGTTTCTCTCTCTTATCTATCTTTGATGCTGTCAAAAAGGGGGAGAAAGGTCTCTAGTGGAGAGAAGTTCAAAAGGGAGAAAGTTCTTTAAAGGAGAAAGGTCTCTAGGGGGAGAAAGGTCAAAGGGTGTGTATGGTCAAAGGGGGAGTTATTGTAGTCAAGGGAGTCAAATATTGGGGGATTGTGCATATAATTTGTCATCATCAAAAAGGGGGAGATTGTTGGGTTGAGTGTGTTTTGGAATTTCCTAAAGTTGTATTTTAATGATATCCAATGAACATCACTCATACTTGATTTTGATGATGACACATTGTGATTTTAATGATGACATATTGTGATTTTAATGATGACATGTTGTGATTTTAATGATGACATATTGTGATTTTAATGTCATCTGTGAATTTAATGATGACATATTGTGATTCTGATGATGACATTTTGAACATGTTATACATTTTATACATATCACAATAATGCTTAAACAACATATTTTTGGTTTTAATATCTTATATTTTAATGATAATATCTGGTACTAATGGCTATGTGTTATATTTTCAGGATCACACACTTTTGTCATGGTGGTGTCGACACACCCCTGGTGGTGTCGACACTGGGTTAGAATCCCTGAAGCAATTTCATGAAAATAGGGTTCACTGTGTCGACACAGTCCCAGGCAGTGTCAACACTAGTCCCGATTCCAGAAGACCCAGTTGCTACACTGGGATAGTGTGTTGACACAGTCCCAGGCAGTGTCGACACTAGACCCAGTTCCCAGAAGTCCAGTTTTGCAAAATTGGGACAGTGTGTCGACACACTCCCTGGTGGTGTCGACACAGTCCACCTTAAACTCAAAAACGTGATTTTTTCTGGACACGTGGCTGCTTCGGAATTAGGGATTTGACCTAGGTTTCCGGGCCATGTACCCCAAGGCACTTTACAGATGGGGCTATAAATACCATGTTTGTTGAGCAACTACCTCTAAGAAATCTAATGACTTTCTTAGATTTATAAAAATATGTTTTTACTATGACAAATCTTAAATATATGTTTTATATCACAAAAATCTTTTTCAGGAAAGAATATCGAAAATTTTTAAAAATTTCTAAGGCCACAACTATCTCTCAACATACTGAATCCGACTGCCATATTCAACTCCTTCAGAATAGCAGTCAGAAATCGTCCACGTTGTTTACATAGTATTCGACTCATACAGTCGAATACCTTTGTTCTGCATTCGACTCATACAGTCGAATACCTTTATCTGCATTCGATTCATACAGTCGAATACCATTTATTCTGCATTCGACTCATGACTTTGACTCTTACAGTCGAACGTCTGCTCTGTATTCGACCAATACCTTCAAATGCCTAAAATACTTTAGAAACTGTATTCAACTGTAGTCGAATCATATTGATCTCTCGAGTCGAATCACTCTTTCTTCAATCGACTCATCTGTTCGCATTCGACTACACTGAAATCCTGTAATTTAATTTTCACACACCTGTCAGTTCTATATGAACATCATCAAATCTAGTTTGTGTTTTTTAACAACAAGATTACGGTATGCATATTATCTTAATAACTTCGAAAATTATTATTATATTTCTGACAGGATCTTGACATGAAAGCTCTATATTAATGCTAAACCTGTTCTGAAAAGTGTCTCATTAAATTTCTCAGTACTGATGTCCTACCTTGCCTATTGTCAGCTTCTCAAGACACACAACATTTATGTAAATTCAGACGCATGGCATCTGACCATCTCACCTACCACTGACAGACCCATACTTTAACTTTTTGTCTGTCTGTCTGATATCCGTAATACTGATGGGATACGAGGTTCCATACTTTGTACTGAACTTTTCTGACCCACCTACCATAAGGGTATGAAGATATGTTTTTTTTGTTGTCTTGTCCTTGCAGTAGGCATGTAGTGAGCTTGTGTTCAGCATGCCTCTGCCTCAGCTATTACTACAAGAGCTTTCTTCTACCTGTTAACAAAATAAAGACCTCAGGAAGAGAAGCTAATTTGAAGACTACTGGGCAAGTCTTTAGGACACAAAGAAACTCAGAATTCTCTTCAAATGACTATATTGCAAACGGCCACAAGCTTCAACGGTCATAATTGAAGACTATAAAATGAGCTCATGAGGAAGAGAATACATACACAACATACTGAGAGATACATACAGTGATACATAGAATCCACAAGTGTTTCAAGTCTCATTCTCCTACAAGAGCCATTCGACTTCCTCAAGCTCTCTGAAGCCTCCATGCTTGATTCCTTTGAGAGTTTCCTTGTGCTCAGATGGGAGAAGTTCTGTCTGTGGGTGGCAATTGTACTCAGTGTCAATTCTCTTTAGTCCACCCCTTCACTTTAGATAGGATTTAGAATCAATTCTATATCTGTTGATCCATCTGAAGTCTGTGTGTTTGTGCTCAATTTTGAGGCAAACACACCCCTGTCAATCTTTCTTTGTACTTGTGCAGAAGTCTGTCTCTGCACTTTGCCCTCTTTGTGAAGGGAAGGCCTTAGTGAAAAGGCATTTCTATACCCCTGTATAGGGAAGACTGCTTGGGAGCAAGTGGGTGTTGTAATTCCTCTCAAGGGTGAGAGAAGGCCAAATCATTGGCGATTAGTAAAATTCAAGTGGTTGGCTTGAGGACTGGATGTAGGACTTCCATGTGGGAAGGTCCGAAACCAGGATAAAATCTGTGTCCAATCTTCTTGTGTGATTGTTTCCGCCTAGTCTACACTTGAATCACACACATCACTTTGAGTACTAACTTGTTTATTTAGTGCTGTGATTTTCAGAAGAAAATTTTAAAAGGGCAAAAAGTCCTATTCACCCCCCTCTAGGACTATTTCGCTTGCCATTCGATCCAATAAGTGGTATCAGAGAGAGATCTTCTCAGAAGAATCCTAAAAGGATTTGAGAAGAAATGACATCTGAAGCTCACAACTATGAAGGCCATCGGTTACAAGACCACCATTTTTGATGGTGAAGATTATCAATACTGGAAGATGAGGATGGAATGCTTCACAGAGGTAGGTACTGCTTCGACCTCTGGCAGGTAATAGAACAAGGTGATTTTCAAGTCCTTGCAGAATCCTCTTCTGGTGCTCTTTCTATTGCTGACAAAAGAAATATGTCTTTAAATTATTAAAGCAAAAAATTATCTATGCTGTGCTTTATCTAAAAGAGAGTTTAATAGATTATCAGCCTGTTAAAACAACAAAAGAAATGTGGGATAAGCTACAAGTTACATATAAAGGTATAGATAGGGTTAAACAAACTAGAATAGACATACTTGTATCTCAGTATGAACAATTCAAAATGCTTCCAAATGAGAATATTACTCAAATGTACAATAGATTCTCAAATATAATTGTAGGTTTAAGTGCTTTAGGGAAAAATCTGACAATCGAAGAAACTGTTAGAAAAATATTAAGATCTCTAACAAATGTTGGACACCTAAAGTCACAGCCATAGAAGAGAAGCACATGATTTAACAAAATTAACTATTGATAAGTAATAGGATCCCTCATGGCACATGAAATAAACATGGAAAGGTTCTCTGAAAATTCTTCAAAGAAGAAGAAAATTTCAATGCTTTAAAGATTGCAGATTCCTCTTTCTGAGGATTCCAAAGAGAAATCAGATGACAGCAATGATGAGGCTATGCTCTCAAGGAAGCTGCAAGAATCTTGGCTAAGAAGAAGAGAAATTTGGGTCAAGGAAATTCTTAAGAAGACAAGAAGAAAGAACCTAAATGCTATGAATGCAATCAGACAGGACATTACAAATCTGAATGTCCCAGACTCAAGAAAAAGGACCAAGTGGACAATCAGATAAGAAGAAAAGGAAAAGAAAAGAAGTCAGAAGATTCAAAAAGAAGGCTATGGCAGCAACATGGGATAATGAAGATGCTACCAGCTCAGAGTCTTCCAGCTCGGAATTGAGGAAGAAGAAAAGGCAAATCTAGCCTCATGGCAGGACTCGAACATGTAAATTCTGAAACATCTTTTACTTCCTGTTCTGAATCTGATTCTGATAATATTGAAGATGCATTTACGAGCTCTATGAAAAATACAAATCCATGGTAAAACAAGAAAAAAATTTAAGCTAAATTTAATCAACCAAGAAAAGAGCAATCTTTCTTAAAAGGAATTGAAAGATTGAATCAAAATCTAAATGAGACTAAAAGAGCAAATGAATTACTCTCTGAAGATTTGAAGAATAAAATAGCAAAATTTTGAATTAGAATCAAATCTAAACTTGCTCAAAATGAAGAAAAATTAGTAGAGGAAAATAACTATCTAAAAGCTACCATTGAAAAGATTTCTAATTGCAAACTTCACTATTTGTTAGAATTAAGGTTCTAGATCTGGTAAAAAAGAAATACGGATTAGGATACACTCCTCCACATAATAAAGAAGAGATTATTTATCCAGAAGTGTATCCAACTCCTAAATTGTGGTTGAAAAGAACATAAAAATACTAAAAAGGTAAATCATCATAACTATAAACAAAACAGAAATCAGCAACAATGTGCATAGGAAAAATGCTTCATTTGTGTTGTACTCATTGCATCAATTAGGTCACACTGTAGCACAGCACCACTAGACATTTAAGATGGATTCCTAAAATAACCATCATGGACCCAAGAAAATTTGGGTACAAAAGTTACAACTTAGCCTATTTTGCAGGGTCAGCTGAGGGCATCCAAATGGTTGGATGTGGATGCTCAAGGCATATGACAGGAGATAGGAAGCTTTTCACTAGTTTTAGAGAAGAATCTGGTCAAGTAACGTATGAAGATAATGGAAAAGGAAAAGTACTAGGATGTGGAACCATTGGTACTAAAGAGAAGAATCTAATGAAGATGTTATGTATGTAGACGGTTGAAGCACAACTGATCAGTATTAGTCAACTATGTGATAAAAGGCATTTAGTAAGTTTTCAGAATGACAAGTGTATAATTCAGAAGGATAACAAGATTGTCTTTGAGCACAAAGAGTGAAGAATCTATACACATTGCAACTAGCAGAGTTAAAAGAAGTAAACTTGTGTCTAGCTACCACCAAAAGTGATGAATCTGATCTTTGACATAGAAGACTTTGTCATGCTAGTACTTTAGTGATCAAGAAGTTGATAAGGCATGATCTGGTTGAAGGACTTCCCAAACTCAAACTCAGAAAACATGGAATATGTTCAGCCTGTGCAAAGGGAAAGCAGACCAAGACCACTTTTCAGTCTAAAACAATTGTTACAACTTTCAAGCCATTGGAACTAATTCATATGGATTTGTTTGGACCAATGAGGACAGTCAGTCTGGGTGGAAAATTGTATGGCTATGTGCTTGTTGATGATTATTCAAACGT
>JACBKR010006197.1:0-14078 GCA_014218235.1 Colocasia esculenta | reverse complement strand
CCCAATTCAGAATACGCACTTCGACCCGGTCGGTAAATGGTCGCATTCGGAGATTTCCGGTCCGGCGCCCAAATTCCTCTCCGGGAGCTCGGTCGCAGGCTGCCGATGCGATCGCATACGGACACGCTTCGCTTAAACAGGCATAACTTTTCGCTCGGTTATCGGAATCGCTTATAAGACCCCAATTCGGAATCGGCACTCAGAGGCGCTCGATGCCACGTTATTGCCTCAGGCCATGAGACGTCATTTTGGGGTCAAAAATCATTCATTCGCACTCCGAAATTGCGATTTAGCCGACGATCTCCTCTATTCCAAGTTTTTGGCAGTAGCGATTCCCTCGATTACGCGAATCACTGGCGGAACCAACACGCAGAGCCGCCCAATCGCAGCGATCGGAAGTCATGTTCAACTCAAGCAAGACTCCTCCCCAGTCGGGTCGTGGGTGGGCGTGCACGACATCGCCGATATGGTCACCCCCTCGGTTTATTCCCGCCCCTTCAGCGAAAGAATTAGCATAACTTTCGCACGGGCATCGAAATCGCTTATGTGACTACAATTCGGAATCGGCACTCCGAGACGGTCGACAAGGCGCTGGTTTTGCAGAATTCCATTCCGGGGCCAAAATTCCCCGCAGAGCGTGTGTACTAGTACATCGACTGCCGTACCCTTCGGTCGGACGCGAATATTTATTCGCCTGGGGGTCAGAACCGCCTGCGAGGCCCCAATTCAGAATCGGCACTTCGACCCGGTCGGTAAATGGTCGCATTCGGAGATTTCCGGTCCGGCGCCCAAATTCCTCTCTGGGAGCGCGGTCGCAGGATGCCGATGCGATCGCATACGGACACCGCTTCGCTCAAACAGGCATAACTTTTCGCTCGGTTATCGGAATCGCTTATAAGACCCAATTCGGAATTGGCACTCAGAGGCGCTCGACGTCCCTTATTGACTTAGGCATTAGATGTCGTTTCGGGCTGAAAAAGCTTCGTTTCGCACTCGAAATTGCGATTCTAGCCAGACGATCTCCCCATTCCATGGTTTTTTTAAGTAGCGACTCCCTCGATTACGCGAATCACTGGCGGAGCCCACACGGAGCGCCCAGTCGCAGCGATCGGAAGTCGTGTTCAACTCGACGTGAGATCTCCTCCCTAGGTCGTGGATATGGGTGCCGAACATCGCCGATATAGTCACCCCCTCCGGTTTATTCCCACCCCTTCAACAAAAGAATTGGGCATAACTTTCCGCACGGGCATCGGAATCGCTTATGTGACCACAATTCGGAATCGGCACTCCAAGACGGTCTACAAGGCGCTGGTTTCACGGAATTCTGTTCTGGGGCCAAAATTCCCCCCGGAGCGTGTGTACTAGTACAACGACTACTGTTGTACGCTCCGGTCGAACGCGGATATTTATTCGCCCGGGGGTCGGATCCGCCCGCGAGGCAATAATTCAGAATCGGCACTTCGACCCGGTCGGTAAATGGTCGCATTCGGAGATTTCCGGTCCGGCGCACAAATTCCTCTCCAGGAGCGTGGTCGCCGGCTGCCGATGCGATCGCATACGGACACCGCTTCGCTCAAACAGGCATAATTTTTCGCTCGATTATCGGAATCTCTTATAAGACCCCAATTCGGAATTGGCACTCAGTGGCGCTTGACACCCCCTTATAGCCTCAGGCCATAAGACGTCATTTCGGGGTCGAAAATCCTTCGTTTTGCACTCCGAAATTGCTATTCTAGCAGACGATCTCCCCTATTCCAAGGTTTTTGGCAGTTGCGACTCCCTCGATTACGCGAATCACTGTGGAGCCCACACGCGGAGCCGCCCAGTCGCAGCGATCGGAAGTTGTGTCAACTCGACGCGAGATCTCCTCCCCAAATCGTGGATATGGGTGCCCGAACATTGCCGATATAGTCCCCCCTGGTTTATTCCCACCCTTCAGCGAAAGAATTGGGCATAACTTTCCGCACGGGCATCGAATCGCTTATGTGACCAGAATTCAGAATCGGCACTCCGAGACGGTCGACAAGGCGCTGGTTTCAGCAGATTCTGTTGCGGGGCAAAAATCCCCCCCGGAGCGTGTGTACTAGTACACGACTGCCGTACGCCTCCGGTCGAAAGCGGATATTATTCGCCTGGGGGTCGGAACCGCCCGCGAGGCCCAATTCAGAATACGCACTTCGACCCGGGGGTAAATGGTCGCATTCGGAGATTTCGGTCTGGCGCCCAATTCCTCTCCGGGAGCTCGGTCGCAGGCTGCCGATGCGATCGCATACGGACACCGCTTCGCTCAAACAGGCATAACTTTTCGCTCGGTTATCGGAATCGCTTTTAAGACCCCAATCAGAATCGGCACTCAGAGGCGCTCGATGCCACGTTATTGCCTCAGGCATAAGACGTCATTTCGAGGTCGAAAATCTTTCGTTTCGCACTCCGAAATTGCGATTTAGCCGACGATCTCCCTATTCCATGGTTTTTTGGCAGTAGCCATTCCCTCGATTACGCGAATCACTGGCGGAGCCCACACGCAGAGCCGCCCAGTCGCAGCGATCGGAAGTCATGTTCAACTCGACGCAAGATCTCCTCCCCAGGTCGTGGATATGGGTGCCCAAACATCGCCGATATAGTCACCCCTTCAGTTTATTCCCACCCTTTGAAAAAAGAATTGGGCATAACTTCCGCACGGGCATTGGAATCGCTTATGTGACCACAATCGGAATCGGCACTCCGAGACGGTTGACAAGGCGCATGTTTTGCGGAATTCCGTTCAGGAGAAAAAATTCCCCCCAGAGTGTGTGTACTAGTACACCGACTGCCGTACGCTCCGGTCAGACACAAATATTTATTCGACGGGGGGTCGGAACCGCCCGCGAGGCCCAATTCAGAATCGGCACTTCGACCGGTCGGTAAATGGTCGCATTCGGAGATTTCGGTCAGGCGCCCAATTCCTCTCCGGGAGCGCGATCGCAGGCTGCCGATGCGATCGCATACGGACACTGCTTCGCTCAAACATGCATAACTTTTCGCTCAGTATCGGAATCGCTTATAAGACCCCAATTCGAATCGACACACAGAGGCGCTCGACGCCTTCTTACTCAGGCCATAAGACGTCGTTCGGGGTCGAAAATCCTTCGTTTTGCACTCCGAAATTGTAATTCTAGCCGACGATCTCCCCTATTCCATGGTTTTTTAGCAGTATCGACTCCCTCGATTACGTGAATCGCTGGCGGAGCCCCACGCTGAGCCGCCCAGTCACAGCGATCGGAAGTCGTGTTCAACTCGATGCGAGATCTCCTCCCAGGTCGTGGATATGGGTTCCCGAACATCGCCGATATAGTACCCCGCCGTTTATTCTCGCCCCTTTAGCGAAAGAATTGGCTAACTTTCCGCACGGGCATCGAAATCGCTTATGTGACTACAATCGGAATCGGCACTCCGAGACGGTCGACAAGGCGCTGGTTTCGCAGAATTCCATTCCGGGGCCAAAATTCACGCCGAGAGTGTGTACTAGTACACCGACTGCCGTACCCTCCGGTCGGACGCGAATATTTACTCGCCGGGGGTCGGAACGGCCGCGAGGCCCCAATTCAGAATCGGCACTTCGACCCGGTCGGTAAATGGTCACATTCGGAGATTTCCGGTCTGACGCCCAAATTATCTCCGGGAGCGCAGTCGCAGGCTGCCGATGCGATCGCATACGGACACCGCTTCGCTCAAACGGCATAACTTTTCGCTCGGTTATCGGAATCGCTCATAAGACCCCAATTCGGAATCGGAACTCATAGGCGCTCGACGCCATTATTGCCTCAGTCCATAAGACATCATTCGTGGTCGAAAATCCTTCGTTCGCACTCAGAAATTGCGATTATAGCCGACGATCTCCCTATTCCAAGGTTTTTTGGCAGTAGCGACTCCCTCGATTACGCGAATCACTGGCAGAGCCCACACGCGGAGCCGCCCAGTCGCAGCGATCGGAAGTCGTGTTCAACTCGACGCGAGATCTCCTCCCCAGGTCATGGATATGGGTGCTCGAACATCGCCGATATTGTCACCCCCTTCGGTTTATTGCCACCCCTTCAGCAAAAGAATTGGGCATAACTTTCCGCACGGGCATCGGAATCGCTTATGTGACCACAATTCGGAATCGGCACTCCGAGACGGTCGACAAGGCACTGGTTTCGCGGAATTCCGTTCCGGGGCCAAAATTCCCCCCCAGAGTGTGTGTACTAGTACACCGACTGCCGTACGCTCCGGTCGGACGCGCATATTTATTCGCCCGGGGGTCGGAACCGCCCGCGAGGTCCCAATTCAGAATCGGCACTTCGACCTGGTCGGTAAATGGTCGCATTCGGAGATTTTCGGTCTGGCGCCCAAATTCCTCTCCGGGAGCGCGGTCGTAGGCTGCCGATGCGATCGCATACGGACACCGCTTCGCTCAAACAGGCATAACTTTTCGGTCGGTTATCGGAATCGCTTATAAGACCAAAATTCGGAATTGGCACTCAGAGGTGCTCGATGCCCCCTCATTGCCAAGGCCATAAGACGTCATTCAGGGTCGAAAATCCTTTAATTAGCACTCCGAAATTGTGATTCTAGCCGAAGATCTCCCCGATTCCATGGTTTTTTGGCAGTAGCGACTCCCTCGATTACGTGAATCGCTGGCAGAACCCACACGTGGAGCCGCCCAGTCACAGCGATCGGAAGTCGTGTTCAATCGACGAGAGATCTCTCCCAGGTCGTGGATATGGGGCCTAAACAAAGCCGATATAGTCACCCCCTCGGTTTATTCTCACCCCTTCAGCGAAAGAATTGGGCATGACTTTCCGCACGGGCATCGGAATAGCTTATGTGACCACAATTCGGAATCGGCACTCCGAGATGGTCGACAAGGCGTGGTTTCGCGGAATTCTATTCCGGGGCCAAAATCCCCCCGGAGCGTGTGTATTAGTACACGACTGTCGTACGCTCCGGTCGGACGCGGATATTTATTCACCTGGGGGTCGGAACCGCCCGCGACGCCCCAATTCAGAATCGGCACTTCGAACCGGGCGGTAAATGGTCGCATTCGGAGATTTCCGGTCCGGCACCAAATTCCTCTCAGGGAGCGCGGTCGCAGGCTGCCGATGCGATGCATACGGACACGCTTCGCTCAAACAGGCTAACTTTTCGCTCGGTTATCGGAATCGTTATAAGACCCCAATTCGGAACGGCACTAAGAGCCGCTCGACGCCGTATGCCTCAGGACTAAGACATCATTTCGAGGTCGAAAATCCTTCGTTTCGCACTCCGAAATTGCGATTCTAGCCGACGATCTCCCCTATTCCAAGGTTTTTTCCAGTAGCGACTCCATTGATTACGCGAATCAATGGCGGATCCACACGCGGAGCCGCCCAGTCGCAGCGATCAGAAGTCGTGTTCAACTCGACGCGAGATCTCCTCCCCAGGTCGTGGATATGGGTGCCCGAACATCGCCGATATAGTCACCCCCTTCGGTTATTCCCACCCCTTCAGTAAAAGAATTGGCATAGCTTTCTACACAGGCATCGGAATCGCTTATGTGACAACAATTCGGAATCGGCACTCCGAGACGGTCGACAAGGCCCTGGTTTCGCGGAATTCCATTCTGGGGCCAAAATTCCCCCCGGAGCGTGTGTACTAGTAACCGACTGTCGTGCACTCCGGTCGGACGTGGATATTTATTCGCCGGGGGTCGAAACCGCCCGCGATGCCCCAATTCAGAATCAGCACTTCTACCCGGTTGGTAAATTGTTGCATTCGGAGATTTCCGGTCCGGCGCCCAAATTCCTCTCCGGGAGCGCGGTCGCAGGCTGCCGATGCGATCGCATACGGACACCGCTTCGCTCAAACAGGCATAACTTTTCGCTCGGTTATCGGAATCGCTTATAAGACCACAATTCGGAATCGGCACTCAGAGGCGCTCGACGCCTGCTTATTGCCTCAGGCCATAAGACGTTGTTTCGGGGTCGAAACTCTTCTTTTCGCACTCTGAAATTGCGATTCTAGCCGCCGTTCTCCTCTATTCCACGGTTGAGATTGATGAACTATCAAGTGTGTGCAAAACAGCGTGCCTATCAAACATCTAATGTAAAAGTGTTCAAACCACGAGACACAGAGTTTTCGTGGTTCGGAGTACACAACCGTGTATCCTACATCCACGGGCCACACAACACACGCAGAACAATCTGCTTATGAGCTAGTTCACAAACTACAACTCACACACACGTGTTATTTGTTGTGCAACCACGATCAGATCACACCCACACACGTGTATCAAGCACAAGTGCGGCACGCGCTCCGGAGAGGAATTTGGGCGCCGGACCGGAAATCTCCGAATGCGACCATTTACCGACCTGGTTGAGGTGCCGATTCTGAATTGGGGCCTTGCGGGCGGTTCTGACTCCCGGGCGAATAAATATCCTCGTCCGACCGGAGGGTACGACAGTCGGTGTACTAGTACACACGGTACGGGGGGAATTTTGGCCCCGGAACGGAATTCCGTGAAACCAGCGCCTTGTCCACCGTCTCGGAGTGCCGATTCCGAATTGTGGTCACATAAGCGATTCCGATGCCCGTGCGAAAGGTTATGCCCAATTCTTTCGCTGAAGGGGTTGGAATAAACCGGAGGGGTGACTATATTGGCGATGTTCAGGCACCCATATCCACGACCTGGGGAGGAGATCTCGCGTCGAGTTGAACACGACTTCCGATCGCTGTGACAGGGCGGCTCCGCGTGTGGGATCCGCCAGCGAGTCGCTACTGCCAAAAAACCTTGGAATAGGGGAGATCGTCGGCTAGAATCGCAATTTCGGAGTGCGAAACGAAGGATTTTCTACCCCGAAATGGCGTCTTATGGCCTGAGGCAATAAGGGCGCGTTGAGCGCCTTTGAGTGTCGATTCCGAATTGTGGTCTTATAAGCGATTCCGATAACCAAGCGAAAAGTTATGCCTGTTTGAGCGAAGCGGTGTCCGTATGCGATCGCATCGGCAGCGTGCGACCGCGCTCCCGGAGGGGAATTTGGGCGCCGAACCGGAAATCTCCGAATGCGACCATTTACCGACCGGGTCGAAGTGCGGATTCAAAATTGGGGCCTCGCTGGCGGTTCCGACCCCCGGGCGAATAAATATCCACGTCCGACCGGAGGGTACAACAGTCGGTGTACTAGTACACACGCTCCGGGGGGAATTTTGGCCCCGAAACGGAATTCCGCGAAACTAGCGCCTTGTCGACCATCTCGGAGTGCCGATTCCGAATTGTGGTCAGATAAGCGATTCCGATGCCCGTGCGAAAAGTTATGCCCAATTCTTTCGCTGTAGGGGTGGGAATAAACCGGAGGGGGTGACTATATCGGCGATGTTCGGGCACCCATATCCACGACCTGGGGATGAGATCTCGCGTCGAGTTGAACATGACTTCCGATCGCTGTGACTGGGCGGCTCCGCGTGCGGGCCCGCCAGCGATTCGCGTAATCGATGGAGTCGCTACTGCCAAAAAGACTTGGAATAGGGGAGATCGTCGGCTAGAATCGCAATTCGGAGTGTGAAACGAAAGATTCCGATCCCAAAATGACGTCTTATAGCCTGAGGCAATAAGGGGCGCGCGGCGCCTCTGAGTGCGATTCCGAATTGAGTCTTATAAGCGATTCAATAACCGAGCAAAAAGTTATGTCTGTTTGAGCGAAGCGGTGTCCGTATGCGATGCATCGGCAGCCTGCGACCGCGCTCCGGAGAGGAATTTGGACGCCGGACGGAAATCTCCGAATGCGACCATTTACGACCCGGTCAAAGTGCCGATTCTGAATTGGGGCCTCGCGGGCGGTTCCGACCCCCGGGCGAATAGATATCTCGTTCGACTGGAGGGTACGACAGTCGGTGTACTAGTACACACGCTACGGGGGGAATTTTTGTCCCGGAACGGAACTCCGCGAAACCAGCGCCTTGTCGACCGTCTCGGAGTGCCGATTCCGAATTGTGGTCACATTAGCGATTCCGATGCCCGTGCGGAAAGTTATACCCAATTCTTTCGCTGAAGGGGTGGGAATAAACCGGAGGGGGTGACTATATCTGCGATGTTCGGGCACCCATATCCACGACCTGGGGAGGAGATCTCGCTTCGAGTTGAACACGACTTCCGATCGCTGTGACTGGGCGGCTCCGCGTGCGGGATCCGCCAGCGATTCGCGTAATCGAGGGAGTCGCTACTGCCAAAAGACCTTGGAATAGGGGAGATCGTCGGCTAGAATCGCAATTTCGGAGTGTGAAACGAAAGATTTCCGATCCCGAAATGACGTCTTATGGCCTAAGGCAATAAGGGGGCGTCGAGCGCCTCTGAGTGCCGATTCCGAATTGTGGTCTTATAAGCGATTCCGATAACCGAGCGAAAAGTTATGCCTATTTGAGCGAAGCGGTGTCCGTATGCGATCGCATCGGCAGCCTGCGACCGCGCAACCGGAGAGGAATTTGGATGCCAGACCGGAAATCTCCGAATGCGACCATTTACTGACTGGGTCGAAGTGCCGATTCTGAATTGGGGCCTCGCGGGCGGTTCCGACCCCCGGGCGAATAAATATCCACGTCCGACCGGAGGGTACGGCAGTCGTGTACTAGTACACACGCTCCGCGGGGAATTTTGGCTCTGGAACAGAATTACGCGAAACCAGCGCCTTGTCGACCGTCTCGGAGTGCCGATTCCGAATTGTGGTCACATAAGCGATTCGATGTTCGTGCGGAAAGTATGCCCAATTCTTTCGCTGAAGGGGTGGGAATAAACGGAGGGGGGTGACTATATCGGCGATGTTCGGGCACCATATCCACGATCTGGGGAGAAGATCCAAGTCGAGTTGAACACGACTTTCGATCGCTGCGACTGGGCGGCTCGGCATGTCGCTACTGCCAAAAAACCTTGGAATAGGGTAGATCGTCGGCTAGAATTGCAATTTCGGAGTGCGAAACGAAGGCTTTTCGACCCCGAAATGACGTCTTATGGCTTGAGGCAATTAGAGGGCATCGAGCGCCTCTGAGTGCCGATTCCGAATTGTAGTCTTATAAGCGATTCCGATAACCGAGCGAAAATATGCCTGTTGAGCGCGAAGCGGTGTCCGTATGCGATCGCATCGGCAGCCTGCGACCGCGCTCGGAGAGGAATTTGTGCGCCGGACGGAAATCTCCGAATCGACCATTTACCGACCGGGTTGAGGGCCGATTCTGAATTGGGGCCTTGCGGGCGGTTCTGACTCCCGGGCGAATAAATATCCTTGTCCGACCGGAGGGTACGACAGTCGCTATACTAGTAAACGGTACGGGGGAATTTTGGCCCGGAACGGAATTCGTGAAACCAGCGCCTGTCGACCGTCTGGAGTGCCGATTCGAATTGTGGTCACATAAGCGATTCCGATGTCCGTGCGGAAAGTTATGCCCAATTCTTTTGCTGAAGGGGTGGGAATAAACCAGGGGTGACTATATCGGCGATGTTCGGACAACCATATCCAGGAACTGGGCAGGAGATCTCGCGTCGAGTTGAACACGACTTCCGATCGCTGTGACCGGGTGGCTCCGCGTGTGGGATCCGCCTGCGATTCGCGTAATTCAGGGAGTCGCTACTGCCAAAAAAACTTGGAATAGGGGAGATCGTCGGCTAGAATCGCAATTTCGGAGTGCGAAACGAAGGATTTTCGACACTGAAAAGACTCTTATGGCTTGAGGCAATAGCGGCGGTCGAGCGCCTCTGAGTGCCGATTTGAATTGTGGTCTTATAAGGGATTCGATAACCGAGCGAAAAGTATGCTGTTTGAGCGAAGTGGTTGTAGTATGCGATCGCATCGGCAGCCTACGACGCGCTCCCGGAGAGGAATTTTGACGCGGACCGGAAATCTCCGAATGTGACCATTTACCGACCGAGTCGAAGTGCCGATTCTGAATTCGGGCCTCGAGGGTGGTTCCGACCCCCGGGCGAATAAATATCCGCATCCGACAGGAGGGTACGACAGTCGGTGTTCTACTACACACTCTACGGGGGGAATTTTTGCCCCGAAATGGAATTCCGCGAAACCAGCACCTTGTCGACCGTCTCGGAGTGCCGATTCCGAATTGTGGTCACATAAGCGATTCCGATGCCCGTGCGGAAAGTTATGCCCAATTCTTTCGCTGAAGGGGTTGGAATAAACCGGAGGGGTGACTATATGGCGATGTTCAGGCACCCATATCCACGACCTGGGGAGGAGATCTCGCGTCGAGTTGAACACGACTTCCGATCGCTATGACAGGGCGCTCTCCGTGTGGATCCGCCAGCGAGTCGCTACTGCCAAAAACCTTGGAATAGGGGAGATCGTCGGCTAGAATCGCAATTTCAGAGTGCGAAACGAAGGATTTTCTACCCCGAAATGACGTCTGATGGCCTGAGGCAATAAGGGCGCGTTGAGCGCCTTTGAGTGTCGATTCCGAATTGTGGTCTTATAAGCGATTCCGATAACCAGCGAAAGTTATGCCTGTTTGAGCGAAGCGGTGTCCGTATGCGATCGCATCGGCAGCGTGCGACCGCGCTCACCGGAGGGAAATTTGGGCGCCGAACCGGAAATCTCCGAATGCGACCATTTACCGCCGGGTCGAAGTGCCGATTCAAAATTGGGGCCTCGCTGGCGGTTCCGACCCCCGGGCGAATAAATATCCACGTCCGACCGGAGGTACAACAGTCGGTGTACTAGTACACACGCTCCGGGGGGGAATTTTGGCCCCGAAACGGAATTCCGCAAAACCAGCGCCTTGTCGACCTCTCGGAGTGCCAATTCCGAATTGTGGTCAGATAAGCGATTCCGATGCCCGTGCGAAAAGTTATGCCCAATTCTTTCGCTGAAGGGGTGGGAATAAACCGGAGGGGGTGACTATATCGGCGATGTTCGGGCACCCATATCCACGACCTGGGGAGGAGATCTCTCGTCGAGTTGAACATGACTTCCGATCGCTGTGACTGGGCGGCTCCGCGTGCGGGCTCCGCCAGGGATTCGCGTAATCGATGGAGTCGCTACTGCCAAAAGACCTTGGAATAGGGGAGATCGTCGGCTAGAATCGCAATTTCGGAGTGTGAAACGAAAGATTTCCGATCCGAAAATGACGTCTTATAGCCTGAGGCAATAAGGGGGCGTCGAGCGCCTCTGAGTGCCGATTCCGAATTGAGTTCTTATAAGCGATTCCAATAACCGAGCAAAAAGTTATGTCTGTTTGAGCGAAGCGGTGTCCGTATGCGATTGCATCGGCAGCCTGCGACCGCGCTCCCGGAGAGGAATTTGGACGCCGGACCGGAAATCTCCGAATGCGACCATTTACCGACCCGGTCAAAGTGCCGATTCTGAATTGGGGCCTCGCTGGCGGTTCCGACCCCCGGGCGAATAGATATCCGCGTTCAACTGGAGGGTACGACAGTCGGTGTACTAGTACACACGCTACGGGGGGAATTTTTGTCCCAGAACGGAACTCCGCGAAACCAGCGCCTGGTCGACCGTCTCGGAGTGCCGATTCCGAATGTGGTCACATTAGCGATTCCGAGCCCGTGCGGAAAGTTATACCCAATTCTTTCGCTGAAGGGGTGGGAATAAACCGGAGGGGGTGACTAGATCTGCGATTGTTCGGGCACCCATTCCACGACCTGGGGAGGAGATCTCGCTTCGAGTTGAACACGACTTCCGATCGCTGTGACTGGGCGGCTCCGCGTGCGGGATCCTCCAGCGATTCGCGTAATCGAGGGAGTCGCTACTGCCAAAAGACCTTGGAAAGGGGAGATCGTCGGCTAGAATCGCAATTTCGGAGTGCGAAACGAAAGATTTCCGTCCCGAATGACGTCTTATGGCCTAAGGCAATAAGGGGGCGTCGGCGCCTCTGAGTGACGATTCCGAATTGTGGTCTTATAAGCGATTCCGATAACCGAGCGAAAAGTTATGCCTATTTGGCGAAGCGGTGTCCGTATGCGATCGCATCGGCAGCCTGCGACCGCGCAACCGGAGAGGAATTTGGATGCCGGACCGAAATCTCCGAATGCGACCATTTACTGACTGGGTCGAAGTGCCGATTCTGAATTGGGGCCTCGCGGGCGGTTCCGACCCCCGGGCGAATAAATACCACGTCCGACCGAGGGTACGGCAGTCGGTGTACTAGTACACACGCTCCGCGGGGAATTTTGGCTCTGGAACAGAATTACGCGAAACCAGCGCCTTGTCGACCGTCTCGGAGTGCCGATTCCGAATTGTGGTCACATAAGCGATTCCGATGTTCGTGCGGAAAGTTATGCCCAATTCTTTCGCTGAAGGGGTGGGAATAAACCGGAGGGGGTGACTATATCGGCGATGTTCGGGCACCCATATCCACGATCTGGGGAGAAGATCTCACGTCGAGTTGAACACGACTTTCGATCGCTGCGACTGGGCGGCTCGGCATGTCGTCTACTGCCAAAAAACTTGGAATAGGGTAGATCGTCGGCTAGAATCGCAATTTCGGAGTGCGAAACGAGGCTTTTCGACCCCGAAATGACGTCTTATGGCTTGAGGCAATTAGGGGGCATCGAGCGCCTCTGAGTGCCGATTCCGAATTGTAGTCTTATAACGATTCGATAACCGAGCGAAAAGTTATGCCTGTTTGAGCGAAGCGGTGTCCGTATGCGATCGCATCGGCAGCCTGCGACCGCGCTCTGGGAGAGGAATTTGTGCGCCGGACCGGAAATCTCCGAATCCGACCATTTACCGACCGGGTTGAGGTGCCGATTCTGAATTGGGGCCTTGCGGGCAGTTCTGACTTCCGGGCGAATAAATATCCTCGTCCCACCGGAGGGTACGACAGTCGCTGTACTAGTACACACGGTACGGGGGAATTTTGGCCCGGAACGGAATTCCGTGAAACCAGCGCCTTGTCCACCGTCTCGGAGTGCGATTCCGAATTGTGGTCACATAAGCGATTCCGATGCCCGTGCGAAAAGTTATGCCCAATTCTTTCGCTGAAGGGGTGGGAATAAACTGGAGGGGTGACTATATCGGCGATGTTTCGGACCCATATCACGACCTGGAGAGGATCTCGCGTCGAGTTGAACACGACTTCCGATCGCTGTGACGGGGCGGCTCCGCGTGCGGGCTCCGCCAGTGATTCGCGTAATCGATGGAGTCGCTACTGCCAAAAGACCTGGAATAGGGGAGATCGTCGGCTACAATCGCAATTTCGGAGTGTGAAACGAAAGATTTCCGATCCCAAAATGACGTCTTATGGCCTGAGGAATAAGGGGGCGTCGAGCGCCTCTGAGTGCTGATTCCGAATTGATTTTATAAGCGATTCCAATAACCGAGCGAAAATTATGCTGTTTTAGCGAAGCGGTGGGTCCGTATGCGATCGCATCGGCAGACTGCGACCGCGCTCCCGGAGAGGAATTTGGACGCCGGACCGGAAATCTCCGAATGCGACCATTTACCGACCGGGTCGATGCCGATTCTGAATTGGGGTTTCGCGGGCGGTTCCGACTCCCGGGCGAATAAATATTCGCGTCCGACCGGAGTTACGAACAGTCGGTGTACTAGTACACACGCTACGGGGGGAATTTTTGCCCCGGAACGGAATTCCGCAAAACCAGCGCCTTGTCGACCGTCTCGGAGTGCCGATTCCGAATTGTGGTCACATAAGCGATTCCGATGTCCGTGCCGAAAAGTTATGCCCAATTCTTGTCTGCTGAAGGGGTGGGAATAAACCAGAGGGTGGACTATATCGGCGATGTCCGGACAACCATATCCAGGAACTGGGCAGGAGATCTCGCGTCGAGTTGAACACGACTTCCGATCGCTGTGACCGGGTGGCTCCGCGTGTGGGAACCGCCTGCGATTCGCGTAATTCAGGGAGTCGCTACTGCAAAAAAACCTTGGAATAGGGGAGATCGTCGGCTAGAATCGCAATTTCGGAGTGCGAAACGAAGGATTTTCGACACTGAAACGACGTCTTATGGCTTGAGGCAATAAGCGAGCGTCGAGCGCCTCTGAGTGCCGATTTCGAATTGTGGTCTTATAAGGGATTCCGATACCGAGCGAAAAGTTATGCCTGTT
>JACBKR010006196.1:0-14004 GCA_014218235.1 Colocasia esculenta | reverse complement strand
CAAGCACACACATAGTAATTCGAATTCAAGTTAAATCTATTTGAGATTTCAACAAGTCTGTGTTTCCATCGAAAAGAAGGCAATAGTGGTTCTAGTTTATAGTAATCTATTCAACCCCCCCTTCTAGATTACTGTATTATGTAATTCTGCACATCTTTCATGTACAACTCAAACACAGGAGTGAGGGTGTCCAAGAAGATGACTCAGACCTCTGTGGTACACACCGTACCGGGACACGTCCCGAGCACAACGTGCCTGGCTCACACAGAACCTGAGGTACCCGACTGAAGAGGTATTCGGAATAGGCGTTGGACCACCAGACTTGGCAAAACACAAACAACGATACATGCACATACTACCTTTATTTATAAACCACAGTACACCAATATCATAGTTGCCTCCTCACTGGTCACCGTGTGACCTTCAAGCCAACCTACACCGATATATACATGAACCACAATAAACAAATAATAACCTTGTCTGTCATTGGTCATCTCATGACCTCCATAGCAACATTAAACACATTGACCATTAACTACTTAACTTAATACATTAATATAACCAACATGAATCATTAACTAATCATACACTAACTCTTTAACCTTGTACATGCTTCACTAACATTCGATGACTTAACCATATAACTAATAATAGATAACCAAGGCTAGGTTCACACTGGAACCTCACTTCCCAGCCACCACAAGCTAACCACATAAGTTGAAATGCGACGGACATAGGCGTCGCCTTTCAAATCGAGCCGACTTGTCCAGACGCAATTCAAAGCCTAATGCGATAGGGTCCAATGTCGCGACAGAACCGCGACGGCCCTCTATGTCGTCTTCATGCAAAATCAACAATCGGAGTTCGAATCGCGACGATGCGAGGCGTCGCGACAAAACCAATCGATACAGAACCCAATCGGAAACAGAAACGCGACGCTACACCACATCGCGTTCATATCAGAAATGCGACAGTGAACCCCGTCGCATTTGAAACGCGACAGTGAACTCAGCCCAACGGCCGAGCCCACCTCCTCCACCAGAAAACTCATACACATATGATACAAATGCCAAATTAAAGTAATAAAACTGATCTCTACACTATGGCACACCACCCCAACATAGATTCCACCCCTTAAACCATTTACAAGGAATTAAACAAAGAAGGGGAAGTCTCCGTACCAACTGAACGAGCCCGAAGAATGCCAAAAACTCCACGTCGCCAGCACGTCCATGCTCCGGATGCCATCCTCGCGTGGATCCGCGCCGCACGAACCACCAGGTAGCTGAATCGCCAGGAAAACACCACAGGAGGCGCCACAGCACTGTCCCCCATCACCGGACAGAGCTCCTCTGCTCTGTCTGGGTGAAAAGAGCAACTAATCCACGGTTCAAAATTGCGACGTAGGCAGACGTCGCATTTAACTCTTAAACATGACCACCTTAACCGTCGCCAATCAAAGCCCAAAGCGCCGCTTAAAACACAAAAGGTGGTTCTGTGAATCACGACGGGAGAGCCGTTGCGTTTCAAATCACGATGACTCCGTCGTGTTCACAGACAGTGAACTGTGGGCTGTTTGGGCTAGAACCTCCGGCCCACAAACCCACACCACACACGGAAACCACGTCTAAGGCCCAATGACCACCTCTTGGTCAAGAGCACCATACACATAACCCGTTAAACTGGATCTGAATGATCGTGCTATTACGACGGCCCTCCTCCACGCCTAAAACGCACAAAGGGAGAGAGAGGGAGGTGGAGCATCGCTGGAGGGGGAGGAGAAGAGAGGGGGAGGAAAAGGGAGAAGGGGTTTCCGGCAAGGCCTTAAGCCTTCGGCACCCAAGATGCGACGGGGCAACACATCGCATTAAGGACCTTAACGCGATGGGTCAATGCACCACGACAAGAACACATGCCCCCAGGGATGTCGCGACAACCTGACAGGTCATACTGACACACCTGCCACCCTAAAAGGCGTCAGACGACCGAAGCGATGAAACACTGTCGCGACCCATTGACTGGGCGTGACACGAAGATGCGAGACGGGAAAGTCGGGTGCCACAAGAACGCGGTGCACAAGCTGTGGTTGTGACAAGGATGACTGTTGCGTCGGACACCCACGACGCGACACTAACGCGTCGCCCAGCTCAGACACGTTAGTGTCCAGTCATCCAAGACACCAGAGGGAAATCCGGGAAGATGGGTCTTACATTCTACCCCCCTTAAAATAATTTCGTCCTCGAAATTTAGGGCACACCCAAAAGGTCCTGAGGAACGAAACGGCACATGGGGCAGACGTAAGACCAATGCGAATAAGTCACTAAGTCTCATCACGACCTCCTCGTGGCAACAACCACACTGCCAAATGTGCACGGAGCACACAAAGCGCGGTGCGAAGAACCACTAAGTCTCATCACGACCTCCTCGTGGCAACAACCGCACCGCCAAACATGCATGAAGCACACGAAGTTGGAAAACCAATGGCTCACACAACGAGCTCCAAACACAAGGGGAGCACACAAACAAAAACCCAACGGCTCACAACACACTCCAAACGCACCTGGAGCACAAAACCGAAAATTAATGGCTCACTCCAGCCACACGTGGGTCGTCCAAATGGAATGACAAACCCACAGGTGCCGAGCAACGCCAAATCCGACCTGAACAGCAGAAAAAAATGCCAGCTGAGAACCGCACAGCTGTAGCCACCAACAGACCCCGCTATTGGGACTACCGACGACCAGCAAACCACTCTGTCGCCAGTAAAACTCAACAGAGGACGCAGTTGCTGACAGCAACACGAGAATCGCGGGTCAACAACTCACTCTATCGCTAGCGAAACCTGACAGAGTACACAATTGCTGACAACAACCAGGAAAAATGCCTGAGAGTCAAGCACAACACTCGGGGGAACAGCCTCACGCTACTAGCAGCAGCTAGCATCGGTCACCAACCCAACCGAGAAGCCACGCGAGAGACAAGAACTAGAGTGAGAAACCGCTTGCGGATAATCCTCACACACAGAACGGCATCCATAGCCACCACTAGGTGTAACGACCCGACCTTCCGGAACCCCGCAAGGATCTGAAGGTCGCGCCACCACCCACGGATCCGAAGACCACGAAGGGTTAGAATTTAGTCCAGTGAGATAAGCAATGAATTCAAATAACTATAACAAGAAAGTCCATACATTAATAAGGAAAATATGTACAACATATCCCAAAAAAGTACAGACACAGAAAGAAAGTGCATCCTTAAGGGGCAAACCTCGAGGACTTGCAAAAAGGCAACTCTCAACTCACACAGTACAAGAGCTCTCACGCTCACAACTTACACTGCTAGCAACGCACGGCATAACCAACCGCCACCACAACCGTACGACAACGAACTTCGGCGACAGCAAGTTCCTACCTAAAGAAAGTAGGGGGTTGAGTCTCGCGAACAAGGCACAGTAGGGATAACCAGTCCCTTACCATCTAGAGCAGCAGGAACTCCAAAGAACGTGGAAGTAAACTACTCTAGAAAGCAGTAAAGCGAGAAACACCTACTGCAGAGTACTACAAAGTAGTGGAACAGAGTAACGCCATGACCACAACCAGGGTCAGGCCAGACACGACTCCTGCAGAACCAGCGGAGTCAGACACGATGTGGAAGCAACCTCGACATGCACCCGCCAAGACAAAGAGCTCACGGAACACCGGAGCAACCACGTGAGACCAGAGTCTCACGACACAAGCACTGCCATCCCAAACCTCCACGAGGTAAGGAAGGCACAGACAGGCGTCACTATGATCGACACGAGCAGCCACGTGAGAAGGACGTCTTACCACAAACACTGCCACCACAGACCACTACAAGGCCGAGGGCCCACAAGCAGAAACACCCTAGACCCCGAATATGCCACGAGGTCAAGGAACCACACACTCTGGTGCCACCACAAACAAGCACCAAGGAACAGACTATGAAACAACAGGCGGGTGCCTGCACAAGGCGCCCGAAAGAACACGCGACACGGAAACCGCCAGAAGCACAGGCAACAAGGCCATACCAATAACGCCCATAGAAACTAGACACAGCCAGGCTACAACCACCATGCAGGCTAGGGCAGCGAGGACCACACTTGGAAACACTATGAAGGAAATGTCGTCACAACAGCAGCAACCAAGCCACCACCACTGGTAGCTAAGAGGAGAACACACCGACCACTGCTCTGCTCGCCAGCCATCGGCTCCTACCTACAACCTCCCCGGAAGAGTGAGGCCAGTGAGCCACCATAGAGAACACCACATTGAACAACTGCAGCCCGGCCAAGCTGTGGCCCCAAGCCTGACATCGCGACGTTGCTCTGGAACCAATGCCGAGAGAGGTAGTGAGAAGGACTAGCTGATCTACGCCGAAAGAACAACCAAACTGCCTCAGCATCCCAGACTCAACTAAGAGAGCTCTACAAATGACTCTACGTTATTGTCCCCTACCATTTTCCCCTCTGCTACCAGAGTCTGTAACTCAAGCTCACCCGCCGCCTGGAGAACTCCCTCAATGGGCGCGGGGACTAGGGGTCCCAGGCAATGGTAAACAACCTCTAAACGGGACAAGCCCTCAAGTGCTGAGCACCGGGCGAACTGGGAATAGGCGGGGCAACCACAACAAGCAAACGACACTGCTGGCTCGTAATCAAGACAAGCCCAGCAAGCACATGGCATGTAAGGCACACCTCCCGGAACTCCCAGGAGGACCACGGCCAAACAGGCACACACACCTCAGCCAAACAAGGGCAGCAACCACAGAACACCAGTCATGTGCCTAAGTTGGGGAAGAAACATTCCCCTAACCAACTTAGGCATAGACCCCTCATGAAGCCCAAAAACAAGAAAACTAAATGGGCAACAAGAACGCGATAAGAACCCCGTCACGACCAGAACACGACAAGGAAGTTGTCGCAACCAGAACACGACAAGGAAGCTGTCGTGACCAGAACATGACAAAGAAGGCGTCGCCTTCAGATTCAGAATGCGACGTATCAACCCGTCACATTCCTCATCTCAAGGCAGGACCCCTAGGGCAGAAACACTTCAAGGCCCCCCCAAAGGAACCATGAAGAATGCCCACCAAACAGGAAGATAGGCCACGTGCCAAGTTGGGGAGACCTCCCTCTAAACAACTTAGACAACGGACATCCTCCATCATGACCGGAAATGGGAGAAAACAAGACATAGAAAACGCGACGGTTATTCTGTCGCGACCAGAACACGACAGGAAACACTCACACCTGACTGGTATCGCGACAGTCATTCTGTCGTGATCTCAATCAGAAGACCAACTCCGGGGATGGGGCCATCCCACGGTCCCCCAAGCTACAGAAATGCCACCAAATAGGGGAGGAAGAAGAGCACACTAAAGGCACAACTAAAAATGGCTCGAGGGGCACCAATGCACCTCTCCTCGCCCACACACCACAAGAACAAAACATGCACAAAGAGGGAGCACCACCGGAAAGCTTTCTCCCATGCAAAACCACAAGTAAACCTCGAGCACAGGGAGGATAGCCTAAAACAACCTCCATCTCCTCAAGACAGTAAGAGAGAGCAAGATATCCCTACAGAGAAATGACGAGCCAGACCCGTTGGGGCCCTTCACGTCAGATTGGCCGCCTCCTCCTCGCCTCACGCCGCTCCAACGCTCCGCCACGAGCATGCCGGCACCTCCCCATGCCCAAAGCCTAAGAAAGAGGGAGAGAGCTCCCCCACCACAGAGAGGGGAAGAAGGAAGGAGAAAGGAGGGTCCGCATGCCTTAAGGCCTCAGAACTGAGGTCATGACAAGATAGGCGTCGCGTTCTTCACGAGAACGTGACAAGAATCTTGTCGCCTTCTCAAGAGTTTTGACAAGTCTTCTGACAGGCAGGCAACCTCCAGACCATGTGTCACACACGCATGTGCCTCAGGTGAACGCGACAACTGGCACGTCGCCTTCACACACATGTGCACGGACACGTGGTGCACCAGCCACAGACAACAGGAACACGACAAGAGGGTCGTCGCCTTCTCAACCAAAAGGCGACATGGAACATGTCACGTTCACAACGTGATAGCCTGATCCGTCGCGATCCCAAGAACAACACCAAGGGAACCAAAACCCAGGATGTTACAAATCTAACAAACTTAAAACAATTTCATCCTCAAAATTAAGGGTGAAACCTGGTCGGAGAAAACAACCAGTGCAAAGAGACCACTAAGTTGTCCCACGACCTCCTGATGGTCACCACCACGACCCTGCCACAAATGGAGTGCTCTAACCAGACATCCGACAGCTCACAGAGTGCACACCAACTGGCACGGAGAACACAATCGGGTGTCGACAACTCCACAGGTGCGGTGCGCACCAAACCAACTAGAGAACAACTGAAACTGCTAGTCAGAAACTACACGACAGAGCCCTCAACTGACCACACTGTTGAGACCAATCGGTCAGCAACACACTCTATCACCAGCAGAACTTGACAGAGGACACATTTACTGACGGCAAGCTGAGGTAACATCAGAGGTCAACCACAAGACTCTGTTGAATAGCTCCGCACAACTAGCAACAGCTAGCACCTACCACAAAGCAAAACGAGAGTCTCATAAAGACGACCCGAAACCAAGCGGTAACACGCACTTAGAGAACACCACGGAAGGTAGGTAGGACAGCGTCCGCCAGCACCACTGACCTCACCTAGATCATCCTCACGATTCGACAAGGGCACACAACAACTGTGGAGCCACAGAAAACTAAACCAGATGCTCCACAGGCACAGCATGCAGAGGCAAGAACCATAGAAGACGTCTGAGGTCGGCAAAGCCAGGCAACCCAAGACATCGGCGAACTACATGGAAATCGAAACAACTATAGAGGTCGAGGACAACACTTCAACCTCTAAGAAGGACCTAGACTGAAGCAGAGTACCACAACTGAACACACTCACTCCCAAGCGAGAGGGAAAACCTAGACACAGACCACGGCCAAGGCTTGGCGTAACATGATAGGGCTACCTAGACAAGGCAAAGTAGCCACCCATAGTGGTAACGGTACAACCACAAGGCACCAGCCAATACAAGTGTCCAGAGGCCAAAAGCTCATCGCCTCCAACACCGAGCAAACTCATGAAATGACGCACGAAGCTTATGATCAGGACACACGGCACAATACACGGTGCTATCACAAGCACGGGAGCCACCCAAGGTACAACACAATGCACCAAGGCTCCAGACAGCACAAAACTTAAACACTCGAGCACGAGGACATGGTGCCATCACAAGCAGCAAAACCAAGCAAGATACAACACAGATGCACCAACGGCAAAACAACACAGGATAACAAGAAGGACTCTCCACAAGAGACCTACCAAAAGCCACACCAAGGAACTGTAAACCTGAAAGGGCAGAACAGGCCACACCATCCCGAACCCTTAAGGCGCAAAGATACAGAGCATCGAAAAAGAAAAACGCTCAAGGGTAGTATAAACCGCACCAATGGCCTGAAACGAACAGGGCCAACTGAAGGGGACTCTCCATCAGAGACCCACAAGAGGAACACGCGGAAAGCCAACAGCTTCAAGAGCGCAACATCCACATTGGCTCTTAAAAGCACACAAACACAAGGCACCACTCCTACCACTATAGGCAGAGAGGCCACACGCCAAACGGCGACAAGTGCTCCAAGCACAGCTGAGGCACAAGCAAAAACACACACCAGAACGATGCTTGAACAAGCAAGCCAAATAGAAGAAAATCGGTGCTACCTTAAAATAATTACAGGCCACACTGCCCCATATCGTCCAGTCACGCAACAAGGAACCAGCACAGCAAGAGAAGGCACAATAGGTACACCCGACCCATCGTGCTACAAGGAAACAACATGCACGAGGGGAGCAACCAGCTCAACGTCAAGACAGGTCAAGGGGAGGGACCTTCACCACAAAGGTCACCATGGTGCGCAACACCGCACCAAATGCCATGGCAGAGCACCACTACCCCGAGTGACCCACAGAAAGCAGAGGAAGAAGGCAAGCAACAGGCCTCTCCTCACACAAAAGAGAAAAACAGCAGCAAAAGGCTAGCACTCACACAAGAGGCACAGCCAGCCGAACACCCACGATGCTCGCCAAACAACAGTTGGCAAGAGCGCGTCGGCATGGAAGGACAAACGGAAACAACTTAAACTACAGGAACACACACGGGGTCCCACCGATACAAGCATGAAACATGGAAGCGAACAACAAGGCAACCACAAGGCAAGATAGTTTTGGAAGGTGTGAACATGTTTTTTTCAAACACTCCCACAAAGAGCAGTTAAAAAAAAGAAGAATTTTAAAATTGAAAATGAAATGAGGCATAGGAAAAGGGAAAAGAGGTGCGTGTGTGCACAAGGTGGAGGTGTGATCGCCAGGTACGCGAGGGTACCGAAGGAAATGGGTGAAGAGGCAGAAAGTTACTTACTTCACCAAAGATCGTGGGAGTGTGGTGTGGGTTGACTTCTACTTCTTCCACCGGCCGTCCGGCGAAAAAGTCTTCAATTTGTTGGTTACCTTGCAAGAATGAAACAAGCAAACAAGTGAAAGGGGAGGTTAGTCTATGAAGTGTGGTATCAAATCAAATGAAATGTAAGCAAAATGTGATAGCATGGGCATAAACACACCTCGTGGGAGTGGTGTTAAACCCAAAAAAAGTAGGTGTGGAGGAAATGATGTATGTGTGTGTGTGAATGTGAAATGATGAAAGACTAAGTAGTGAAATAAAAATGAAATGAAAGGGGGAGAAGATAGCGATGTGGAGCCCGCTGTCGTGCTTGGGAGAAATGGAAGAAGCTCCCGCCTCTCTCCGTCAGAATGGAGTGGAGTGAGAGGAACCAAGCTCCGAGGTGCGAACGCTTGAAGTAGCTTGGAATGGGGTTCTCCTTTAGCTCGAAGCTGAGTCCACAATGCGACAGGGCTTCGCCGTAATACTTGGGTATGCTCAAAACAATGGCCTCGGGGTCTTTTTATAGAGGAAAAATTCAAGAATCGCGTCGGACACAGAGGATGCCTATCTCAGTGAACCACGTCCACACAGACCTCCGTGTTTACCAAGATCCACTTGCTTCGATTAAGCTTTCCAAACATCAATTATAGCAGGTTCAAGAATCGCGTCAACATAGACGCTGCGTTTCAAACACTTCTGACTTCAACCGATTCTTTCCAAATATTATAAATGGAAATTTTGAATCGTGATGACCTGAGTGGCCGCGTATTTGAATAGAATCGATCTTCTGAAGAGAGTCGATCTTCATATGATGGAAGGTAAGAAACGCAACGGACCATGTGGACGAGATTCTATTTAGAAAGAAAAAATTTTCCAAAAACAATTTTGGAATTGCCATAATTCGAAATGGAAACTTATAATCACGGCGACTTTCTTGGACGCGATTCAAAATGGGGCAAGCGCCGAAAAAAAGGAAGTGTGATACGCGTCGGTTTAACCCGCCGCGTATCAAACCTCCTAAAAGGCATCCACTGTGTCAGACGCGAATTACTTTGTTCAACAGACCCTTTAGAACCCTTAGAAAAATCCAAGAAATCCTAGAAAAAATCTATAAAAATAGGAAAATTACCCAAGAGGTTAATTAAAGAGAGCCACTTTGAGGCATTGCGGTATAACATGAAATTACTGACATGTTGTAAAAATGGCGTGTCTACAGCTGCCTCACCTTGGCATTGGTTTGTAAGTAAATGGAGCGGAATGACACGAAATGAAAGCAATGAAATGGGGTTAATTAAGTGGAATGACTGAAAAGTAGATGCCAAGGTGGGAGACACACCTCAACAACATATGACTAGAGTTATTCTTCAATCCATAATGAAGTGGCTTGCAAAAAATCTCAGGTGATAACTTAAGTTTGGATGAAGGGAAAGGATGTTCATGTGGGCACGGATGGGAGAAAGATCAACTTTCAGCATCGGGGAAGTACCTACAGACACAATCTGACAGATTTCACCATTGGGGAGCGTTTACCAGCTTGTGGACGTGCTGCAGCCAAGGTGGATCTTAGGGAAAATAGGATGAAAGATATAGGAATCCAACGCTACGAGTTTCTAAAGGGATGATCTCCAAATATTGACAAAAGAATTGAGTACTCGACTCGGAATGGAATATTTCATGTCAATTGGAATTGAGGATAAGTGGTGCTCTTCATTAAGCACGAGAGTAATTTTCTGGAAATGTGCTCAAAGTTCTACATGATGCATGTTGGGCTAAAAGAAAAAAGATTAAAACAAAAGAAAATATAAAATAATTAAGGATAATATTGTCACGATGCCGAAGTCAAGATACCGAGTGAAATCCATCATCCTTCTTGCAAATCATAACGGCCTATCCTCAAGTCGTAAGAATCCTCTGGAACCATCATTATTTTTGGGCGAGGAGGGGAACTCAAATTCCAGATTCATCAGAGCCTCGAGGTCCTTGATATAGTCTAATAGAGTATAACATATAGTAAGATGCAATTTATACAATACCAGAGATTGGAGATCGCCGATGATGGTCATGAATTGTACGGCGAAAAACGTGTCTAGAACCTGCGCTCAAAGACTGATCAGCACTGACAAGCAATAAATAATAGAGCAAATTGTGAAAATAATGTGCCTGAAAATTGCAAAGGATAAATGGACGTGCTTCATTACCTGAATCGCGGCGACTTTGTCGGTCACGATTTACCTTTACCAGTCGCCATGGAAGTTGGATTAAGCGCTTTGAATTGCGATGTAGTGTCGAATGCGATTTAGACTTTCCACTCGAGTCTAGATTTTCTTGCCTGTTTTGCCTTGCTTGCTCCCTTTTGGACTTGCCTCCGGGCTTGTGCGGCCATGGGGGTTTAAAAACACCCCAAACCATGCACTTTTCATGCATTCAATCTCTCCAAAGTGCAGAAATCTCAATTGAAGCAAGAAGAGAAGGAGAAGGAGGAGAATTTGAAGCCTGGAGCAATGGAGCATGGTGATGTTCCTCCATCCAAGAAGCCCAGAATTGAGGGATTCATAAGGCTAAGCAAGATAGATGGGCATATTTGCAAACTTATTCAGCCAAATTGGTAAGTATAAGTGATTTTTGCATTGATTTGGACTATTTCTTAGTGTGTTCTTCACTATTCTTGCATGTTCTTGATGTGTTTTTATTCTCTCTTTTCTTCTTATTCTTCTTTCTTTTTTCTCTTTTCTCTTCTCTTCCTCTCCAATGCTATGGCCGATCCATCCATGCCAATTCTCCAACCACCCCATGCTGCTCAACCACTCCCTGCACATGCCCCCATGTGCATGCACCGTGCTACATATCATGAAATGACCCATAATAACCTCCTATGTACATGCACCATCAAAATTCATATCCTCCATATGCCTATACCATCTTTATTATGACCCAATCACCTATAGGACTACCCCCTCTTCCCGGGCAATAGGCGGTACATGCGACTTCCATGGCTCCAAAAACGGACCTCCTCGATCACTCTTGACATGAAAGCCATACTCTCCTGGTGGGGAATCCAAAATCTAGCCGTCCATGCCAAAAGATATCATGTACACCTCGATTGGGCGGCTATGGGGGCTCTTGTAGAATTATGGCATGCTCAAACCCACACTTTCCTCTTCAAAAACCTTTGAAGACACCATTCCATTGGAAGAGGTTAACTATTGCTAGGCCTAAAGCGGATGAAAAAGGGGCGAGGAGGACGAGGATGGCGATCATGCCGAGGAGCTATACAAGCAAGGCGGTGCTTGAGAGCTTCATGGATACAAGGGTGGCCCAAGACGTCCAAACCGGAAAAGGTATAAATTTGCAACAGTTGGCGGCCTAGACGATGGAGGATATCCGAAGGTGGGAGATGATGAGAGGCTGGAGAAGGTGATGAGAGGGTTCGCCATATGCTTGGCGGGTACACTCCTTTCCCATCAATTGACACTTGAGGAGGACCAAATAAGCACGGTGTGTGGGTATGGGAGGGCAAGAGACTGGGCGGCAGTGCTAGCCTCCTCTACAGCAGACTCACGACAGCGAGCTGGGTAGGCCTCCTTATGGTTCCATGTTATTATTTACTTGTTGGACTGACTTGCAGTTCAGTTTGATGTGAATAATGAAGTCCCTAGCTCATCCTGCATCTTCTCCAAAAGTCCAACTCCGTCATATGGACAATCTGGTAGGCTTAGAAGGGCACGTGGCTAACCGTGTGCCACAATCAAGACGTGGGCTGATTGGCGTGATCATCTCCAAAGCTTGGCCCAGGATATGCGTCATTTGTACTCCGGCGCCTCTTCTAGCCAGGGACCTATAGACACGGGTAGCACTGGTGTGGAGCTACGACTGATTGGGGCAGCTCAATTTGTGCTCTACAACCCACACTACTGCCTCTCTCAACTCGGACTCCCACGATGCAACTTTGAGGGGCTGTCTCGTCTTCCGCCAATCAAACAATGGGAGATCGGCAAAAATAATGACGGAGAAGAGGCGGACACCATCAAAGCACTGTGGAAGGTTTGCTCTTTTAGGCAACCGGTTCCTCATATGGAGGAAGTGGAGGAGGAGTGGATGTTTTATGTACAGGAGCTCATGAAAATCTGGCCAAGGTGGCCATTTGTAAACGGCCAAAATTAATTCATCAATAACAATTTATTGCATCCTTATATGGCCAAATTGCACCATTAATACGCTGATGTATCATCCCAATAGCTTTGATTTTCTCTCAAAAAAGCCCGGGGGTGAGCTTGTTGAATCGTGATGGACACAGATGTCGCCGCTTCACACCTTAATCCGCGTCCAATAAGACCGCCGCAGTTAACTTTAATCGCAACTAAATAACCCGAGGCGTTTCAATTTATACTTCAAAATTCAAAAATCGCGCACCTTAAATCAGCGTCGGGGCAATGATGGCTTTCTAAATCACATCGACGGCCTCCGACGCATTTTAAATGAATGCTCCAAATTCGTGTCGTCTATATCCGACGCGATTTCAACTTCTTTCGGAGGCTACAAAAACGCCCGAGGGTGCGACCTTCCCACTCTTTCGCCTCTCTTCTCCCTCGATCTCTCTCCCGTCTCCGATCGCTCTCATCTCTCAACTCTCTCCTTCTCTCGCGCAACTCTCTCCCTTTTCTCTTTCTCACTCATCCGACGATGAGAAAAGCAGCAGCGACTAAACACCGGCAAGGTGACAACGGTGGGGGTACATCGACGGAAGAAGGATCGCCGACGCAGGCGACAAGGAGACTGTTGCCCAGTTGACAAGCCCAGAGGGGGGGTGAATGGGTCTTTAAAAAATCTATCTAGGTGATACCTATACGTAAAAATATACACAAAAACAATCTTCGATGTTGGTTAGTAACGGTTAGTGTGAACAACAAACCACAAAGAATCAATCACACAACGCAAGGAATTATCCTGGTTCGGACCTCCTTTCCTTAGGAGTCCTACGTCCAGTCCTGAGCAACACCTCAGGATTTCACTAACTAGGGTACAGTCCCCTATGGACACTACAACACCCAGCTCAGCTGGTCTTCCTTCACACCAGAAGGGAACAACAACGCCCTGGATACCCCACCAGGTCCTCCTTCACATCCGAGGGAAACAGCACCCTGGATCCCACCAGGTCTTCCTTCCACACGAAGGGAAAAACAACAAAGAGAATAGAAAGAATTCAAGCCCCTAGATCAAGCTTTTACAAGCCAAGATCTGAAGCAACAAGCATTGAGAGCAAGAGATCTAAACAAGGCACACTCTCAGAACTACACGGGCTCTCTTAGAAAATTCTATTACAGCTTAGAGAGCGAAGAGCTAAGACGATGAGGAATGACATTCTTGGCTCTAGACGACTTGCAGAAGATTTTGAATGCTGTATCTCTAAGCTTGTTCTCCACACAGCATCCTTTTATTCTTCTTTCTGTCTTGTATTTAAATCTCCAATTTGAAACATTGTCGTTGGAGTATCCGTGTCTCTTGTCCAAG
>JACBKR010006195.1:0-14066 GCA_014218235.1 Colocasia esculenta | reverse complement strand
TTCTTACCCCTATGGATGGATCACCAATAATATTCTCAAGTGGGTGATCTTTCTTGTATTTCCTTTCCTTTGGAAGGTTTTCATGAGTAACTTCTTCTTGTTGCAATTCTTCCAGAGGTGGATCATCCTTATTCTCAATTGATGTATCTTTTAATTTCTTGGATAGTTCATCTGCATCATCATTGTCACTATCTACTTCCTTTCTCAAGGAAGGGTTAGTTTCATCAAAAATAATATGTACAGACTGTTCAATCAATAAAGTACGTTTGTTAAATACTCTATAGCCTTTGGGTTTAGAGGTGTACCCCATAAAGATGCCTTCATCTGATTTGGCATCCAACTTACCAATGTCCCTTTTTCCATTATTGTGAATGAAGCAAGGACATCCAAAAGTCCTGAAGTGGCTGATCTTTGGCTTCTTCCCTTTGAATAGTTCATATGCAGTCTTCTTCAGGATTGGCCTGATCATTACTCGGTTGATAATGTAGCTTGCTGTATTGACTGCTTCAGCCCAAAAGTATCTTGGCAGATCATATTCTGAGAGCATAGTTCTTGCCATATCCAATAGGGTTCTATTCTTCCTCTCAGCAATGCCATTTTGTTGAGGTGTCCTTGGTGCTGAGAAATTATGCTCAATTCCCTGATCATCACAAAATCTAGCAAACTTTTCATTTTGAAATTCACCACCATGATCTGATCTGATAGACACAATGCTGAACTTCTGATCTTTCTGAACTTTCTTACTGAAGCTGACGAAACTTTCAAAAGTGTCATCTTTATGTTCTAGGAAAGATACCCATGTGAATCTTGAGTAGTCATCAACTATGACAAATCCGAAATTCTTTCCTCCAAGACTGGTAGTCCTCATTGGCCCAAATAGATCCATATGAAGGAGCTCCAAGAGTTTTGAGGTGGTCACCACCGTCTTTGACTTGAAGGAGCCTTTGGTGTGCTTTCCCTTAGCACAAGGTTTACATACACCATCCAATTTTGTACTAACCTTAGGTAGACCTTCCACAAGATTCTTCTTTAGCAACTTTCACATGCCATCTATGCTGCAGTGACCAAGTCGTCTGTGCCATAATTCTGTGGATTTATCTTTATTTGCTGCCAGGCAAACATTTTGAACCTTGAGTTCTTCAAGATAGAGCACATACAAATTCTTTTCTCTATTAGCTTCAAAGACGACTGTTCCATTTTTCAGTATGCTGCACTTTGACTCTTGAAACTTGATCTGATGGCCTCTGTCGCACAGCTGGCTAATGCTGATGAGATTGTGCTTCAATCCTTTGACTAATAGCACATCTTCTATGACTGTCTTTCCTTTGTTATTCACAGAGCCACTGCCTATCACGGTTCCTTTCCCATTATCTCCATAAGTAACTGTTCCTTCTTCAGCTTGGAGATGAGAGAATAACTTCTGGTTTCCTGACATGTGTCTTGAGCACCCACTATCCAAATACATTTGGATGCTCGAAAGTTAACCTGAAATAAAAACATCAAGCTTTAGGTACCCAAATTTTTTGGGTCCTGATTGGTTAGTATCATTAATTTTACCTTTTAGAATCCATTTCTTATGTCTTGTTGGACATGTGGTTATAATGTGTCCTAACTTATTGCAATGACTACAGCAGGATAACTTAGTCATTTTTTCTACATATTGAAATCAGCTTGTATGCTATATCTTGTTCAGGTATAAATTTTGGTGTTGGATATGTTTTAGGGTAATTATGGTTTCTTCATTATCTGGGGGGTATATCCTAACCCATTTTTCTTCTTACCTGCTCTTCTAGCACCTTTAGTATTAGAGAGTTTTTACCATTAGTAATTTCTCTAGTGTGCTTGATAGTTTTATTATTTCTTCATTTAGGTTTTTAATTTCTTTCCTTAATTCATCGTGCTTTCTTGCTTTTCCAATTTGTTATTTGTTCATTCTTAGCTTTTAGGTCTTCACATAACAACTTCTTTCTTCTTTTAAGTTCAGTTATTTGTTTTTCTAATTCTTCATTTTCTGTTTTTAGATCTGAATTAGTGTTTCTAAACAGATTACATTTTCTTACTGAATTTAAGTAATTTGGATACTTTCTTATTTATCATAGAGTCATTAAAGGCACTTCTAAATTATCAGAATCTGAATCATTACAGGAATCAAAAGAGGAGTCAGAAGTTACCTTATCTTCAGTATTTGCCATGAAGGCCAAGTTGGCTTTTTCTTCATCACTGCATGAGCTTGACTCACTGTCTGAGTCGCTACTGTTTTCCCATGCTGCTGCCATTGCTTTCTTTTTGTATCTTCTAAACTTTGGAGCTGCTTTCTTTTGAATCCGACTTCTTGAATTTTGGACACTCAGCTTTGATGTGTCCTGGCTTCTTGCATTCATAGCAGATGGGTTCTCCTTTCTTTATTTCTTTTCCATCTGGCTTCTTGAAGTCCTTGTTCCTTTTGAAGTGCCTTCCACCAGATTGGAACTTCTTCTTTTTAGCCAAAATCGCTGCAATCTTTTAGATAGCATAGCTTCCTCATTTCGTTGTCTGCATCACTTTTGCTTTCAGCTGAACTTGCTTCTGGTGAATCTTCTTCAGCTTTTAAGGCGTTGGAGTGCTTCTTTCTGCTAGAGGACTCTCCTAGCCTTTCCATATTGATCTCATGGGCCATGAGGGACCCAATGAGCTTTTCTACAGACTCTCTTCAGGTCATTAGCTTCTTCTATTGCTGTGATTTTGGAGTCCATGAGGACGGTAAGGATCTGAGTATCTTTCTTACCATATCTCCATCTCATAGACTTTCCCCAGGCTAGCCAGTCCATTTGTGATGTCAGTGAACCGGCTGAACATTTGAGTTATGGACTCACTTGATTGCATCTGAAATCTTTCATATTGAGTGACAAGAATATCGATTCTTGTTTCTTTTACTTTGTCTGTGCCTTCATAAGTATCCTGAGCTTTTCCCACATTTCCATTGAGGATTTGCAGGCTGAACTCTGTTGAATTCTTCTTACTTAGAGCACAGCATAGGATGCTCTTTGCTTTGCAATTTAGGGAAATCTTCTTCCTGTCATCATCTGTCCATTGTGCTTTCTCATTTGTGACTAACAGATCACCTTCTTCTACTATGGACCAAATTTGATAGTCGTGCCCTTGTAGAAAGTATTCCATTCTGTGTCTTCCAGTAAGGATAATCTTCACCATCGAAGAGAGGGGGTCGGTTGACAGACTGACCTTCACAGTTACCTTGGGCTGCCATGGATCTTTACTCTTCAGATCGTTGGATCCTTTCTTTGTCGAAGAGACTCGCTCTGATACCACTTGTTGCCCAGTTGAAGAGGCCAAGGGGGGGTGAATGGGTCTTTAAAATTTATCTAGAAGATACCTGTAACTCAAAACAATCACACAAACGTTCTTTGATTTTCGAATAGTTAGTGACAGTTAGTTTAAATAACAATCACACAAAGAAGACAGTCACACAACGCAAGGATTATCCTGGTTCGGACCTCCTCTCCTTAGGAGTCCTACATCCAGTCCCTGAGCAACAACTCATGATTTCACTAACTAGGGTACAGTCCCCCTAAGGACACTACAACACCCAGCTCAGCTGGTCTTCCTTCACGCTCAAGGAAACAACACCCTGGATACCACCAGGTCTTCCTTCACACCCGAAGGGAACAACACCCTGGATACCACCAGGTCTTCCTTCACACCCGAAGGGAACACACAGAGAAGAATGAATGACTTTCAAGCCCCTAGATCAAGCTTTTGATAAGCAAGGATCTGAAGCAACTAGAACTGAGAGCAAAGAGATTTTAAACAAGGCACACTCTCAGAACTATACAGGCTCTCTCAAGATTTTCACAAACTAGTGGAGAGCAAAAGAGCAAAGGCTAAGCGGAAGGACGGTTCTTGGCTCTGGACTTTCTTTTGAAGAATTTGAATGCTTGAATACCCGATTGTTGTGCTTCTTCTGTTCTTCTGTCTTGAATTTATATCTTCAATTTGAAAAATAAAGACGTTGAAGTGTCCGTTGTCTCTCTTTTGAGTAGTCGTTAGACTGAATGACATCTGGAGTCTTGGAAGCTTCTAGTCAACAGTCTTTTGATCACTTGAGCACGCAAAGAGATATATCTTCAGAAATATCCATTGGTTTAACGTTGTACTATGAATTTGGTTCAGAGGTCTGCATAAATGTCAAACTCAAATAGCAGACAGCTAAGCTGTCTCTGATGTCAGTCAACGTTATCTAATAAACATGGAAATAGTAATGCCAATAGCTTAAGTTTAAAGGACGTTATCAGAGTAGGCACGATATGGTCTGCATGCATGCAGAGATATGATCAGATCTCATAAATGAAAGTTGTCAGAGAGATGTCTACGTGGACTTTGACTATTCAACGCTTTTAAGATGCAAATCGTTGTGATTCTAAAAAAATCGATAAGAAACACTTAACAAATTGTTATGAAATGTAAGTCGTTTATGAGTTCAAAAGGAATCGTTACGATGACTTATGAAGTCGTTATGACGAGCAAGTCGTTACGAGTTCTAAAGAAGTTGTTACGATAACTTATGAAGTCGTTATGACGAGCAAGCCGTTACGATGACTTATGAAGTCGTTATGACGAGCAAGTCGTTACGAGTTCTAAATGAGTCGTTACGATGACTTATGAAGTCGTTATGACGAGCAAGTCGTTACGAGTTCTAAAGAAGTCGTTACGATAACTTATGAAGTCGTTATGACGAGCAAGTCGTTACGAGTTCTAAAGAAGTCGTTACGATAACTTATGAAGTCGTTATGACGAGCAAGTCGTTACGATGACTTATGAAGTCGTTATGACGAGCAAGTCGTTACGAGTTCTAAAGGAGTCGTTACGATGACTTATGAAGTCGTTATGACGAGCAAGTCGTTACGATAACTTATGAAATCGTTATGATGACTCTATTAAAATCGATATGAATTTATAAGAATCGTTCTGATTATTATAGAAGTCGTTATGAAGTATGAAAGATTATGAAGTGAGAATCTTACCTGATTGTCTTGAACTTTCTTTTACTTTTATTTCCTGTCTTCAAGGCTCAAATAATTCATTAGTAATATTTTGTTAATCATCAAAATTAATATATAAATAAATGAATTAATTTATTGGAGAGAGTTTTGGTCATCAGCCTCCAGAGCAGCAGAAGGAACTAGAGGAAGAGTCACAATAGCAATGGTGGTGTTTCAACCACAATGAGCAACAGCAAAAGCCTGCAGTGAAAAGCAATCAGCAAGTGGCAGCAGTAGTAGAGAGTCCCAGCAAGAAAATCAATCCCAGATGAAGCCTAAGGCCAAGAGATCCCTTGAATCCTCTCATGAACTCCAAACCTTCAAGAGGAAAGTGAAGCGCAGACTTGTCAAGAATGGTGACCTGTCTTCCCTCATATTTCCTCTAGGCTAACTCCCTCTACACCAGCTCCATCTGTTAAGCCTCCTCCAGAGCCCAAAGAGCCCACTCCAGTTTCCAACTCATCCACTGCACTGCCCACATCACCAACTCCTGAGAATCCTTCACATTCCACTTCTCCGGATCCTCCTCCACTTGCAACCATTCCCATGGATCCATTCTACCAGGACATAAAATTCTCCTTCTACCCTATGAAATACCAATTCAAACCTCTCAAAGAAATCACTCTAAATCTTTCCCTCACCCCCTCTTCTTTTCTTCTCTTCCCACTACCCCCAAAACTGATTCCAAGAAAACCCTTCTTCATCTAGCTGAAATACTTCCAAGTATACAGCTTTCAGCCTCTAGTGGACCCAAATTAGGTGACAAACCTTCCTTACTCCTTCCACCATTTTGGTATGCTTTCATCCACCACTCTGAGCATTGCATGAATCTGTTTAGAGAATATCTCTCTATTCGAGCATTCCTTGAAATTCATGAGATGCCAGGGTTCACCTTTGAACATTGGCTTCCTACTCTGCTCAGAACTACACAAATTTCAGTAGAAGACCTCCAGTTCATCTCTCAGAAAAGTCATTGCTTAACTCCCAAAGAGTTCATTGACCTCTATCCATGAAGCAGCCAGATATTAAACAACCCAATCTAGAAACCAATTTTTGACTGTTCAGCATCACTGAATCTAAGGTTCATGAGCTTTGGACTTCATCTCAGGAACTCTCAGGCCAAGTATACCAAAATGAAAACTTTCAACTTTGAAAGATTCAAATTTGGTTTGCATGATGTTTCTAAAGGCCAATGGGAAAATCTTTTAAGAGGCCAAAGAGAATTGTTCCTTCCATAACTGTGGCTTTACCTTCTGGCTTGCATCCTCCCCTCATAGAGCAGTTTCCTACAGAAAAGATTTTGCAGAGGCAGTCTTCATGATATATTCGCATTGCCACTAGATTCAAAATCAAGTATAAGTTGAAACTGTCCTTTCATCAATTTGTCTTTCTGCAATTATCCAAGCCCATTATCATCTTCAGAACTTTCAACTATATTTTGCTAAATCCGAAGATTCAATATTGATCAATGGGCAGCAGATTATCCCTCTTACCACTCTGATTGTGAGAAGCTGAAGCTTACTCTTGATGAGTTTCACTCCAAGAGTCTTAAGGACTTAAGAAAGATCATTGGTCATAGGTGGGCATAGAGGTACTTGATATATTATCAAGCCAAGGATTCAGCTGTGTCCAGTGGTCTGCATTGGAATAGCACTCTCATGAGTTTCTTCACCTTGCAGCTTCTAAGAAGTTTGTTCCCCTCAAAGCTCGCTTAGACAGAGAAAGTATCACCATAGGATTTCCTGGTTCCGGAGGCGCCACATCAAATCTCTTAAAAACTTACCCTCCACCAATCCTAATTACAACATTGATGGTGCATTGTTTGACAATTACTTTGAGAAGAATAGAAGAAGCTCTGGGATCTCCTTCAACCTTTCTTGCCAAGATCCCTAGATCTCTGTATTTACCTAGTTCTCTGTCTAAGTCATGAACATTTTCTTATGTATTTCCTTTGTTTTCTAAATCAAATGTCTTTTGCTTGACTATCCTTTCTGTTAATGTCACAAAGGGGGAGAAAAAGAACTGATTTATTACTGACTATTTAAATATTTTTATCATTAACAAAAAGGGGAGAATTGTTGAGAACTACCACTAAGAATTTAGAAATTTAGAAATTTAAATTTAAAGATTTTCTTAATTCAAATGTACTCATTATTTTTGCTATGACAAAATACTTAATTAGATATTCTACAAATAAAATATATCACAAAAAATATATATACAGATAAATACCACAGCTAAAATCCTGATCACAAATTTTCTAAGTCCACGGACACTCTCTATGCCCTACTGAATTCGGCTATTGACTTCGACTGCTAACTTCGACTCCTTCAAAAACGAAGTTAAACAACCTCCAAAATTTTCTAAGTCCACAACTTTATATGTAATTCGACTGATGACTCCGACTGGTACAGTCGAATGCCTCTTAAAAGTTAAACTCTTGATTCGACTGTCATCTTCGACTGCCACAGTCGAATGCCTCAGAAATCGTATATAGTATTCGTTGCTATAGTCGAATAGCCTTGTCTTTTCTCAGAAGTCGAATTTCCTTATTAATCCTTCTAGAGTCGAATCACTTCTACTCCTTTAGTCGAATTGTATGTTCTTATGCATTCGACTTCACTGATAATTCTATACTTAATACCTTTTTCTGATCTGTTTTAGGCTTAACCCTACTGTAGCTTATCTCCTAATCTTTTCACATCCTTTTTAATGGATCTTTTATATCTTATTAATCCATCAGAAATATCATATTTATTATTTTCTCTGACATGACAAGTCATATAAACTTAAAATATCATCTAAATCATGTGCAAACTATTTCTGAAATATTTTTAATCTGAGCCTCATGGTCTTCACATATTTGCTCTGGATCTTCATGGATTCATTAGACACTATGCATTTATGAATTCTCAGGCACATGGCATCTGACAAGACTCACCTACCACTGACAGACCCATCCTTTACCTTTTTAGCCTAACTGTCTGTCTACTCCTTCTATCTGAAAGCCTGTGAAACGAGGTTTCCATACCTTCTTTCTGTATTTTTCTGACTCACCTACCTCAAAGGTATGGAGATACTCTTCTCTTTTGTCTTGCCTTTGTGCAGGCATTTATTGGAGCTCGTTTTTAGCATGTCTCTTTCACAGTTCACTCCGAAGAGAAAGAGCTTATCTTCTAGCTGTGAAAACTGCACTCCTTCTGAAGATCTTGGAAAGAAGCAAAACTGAAAGACTTCTGGATAACAAACACTTCATGACCCAAAGGATCCTAGAGATATCTTCAAACGAACATATTTCAAACGGCCACAAGCTCCAACGGCTATTTTCTAAACGGCTATTTTTCTGAAGTTTATAAAAGGAGCTCAAGTTTGAAAAGAACAAAAAAAAAACAAGCGCATACAAGCCTTTACTCTTCTTGAAAGCATCATTCGAATCCTTCAAGTTTTCTCAAGCTTTCCTGCAAGCCACAAGTCTGAGAGCTTTACTTCAGAAAATATTATTTGATGTTCTTCTGAAGTTCTGTGTTGGGTGGCAACTGTAATTACCTATTTTTCTTCAAGTCCACCCTTGCATTTCAGATAGGATTCAGTCTCATTTCTGATCTCTTAATCCTTCTGAAGTCTGTGTGTGTTTGTGCTCAGATCTGAGGCAAACACACAAGTGTTTCTTTATTATTCCTGTGTAATTTCTGCAGAAGTCTGGTTCTGCATTGCCCCTCCTGTGAAGGGAAGACCTTGTGAAGGGTAGTTGTTGTACCTCTGTTTAGGGAAGACTTGCTTGGGAGCAAGTGGGTTTGTAATTCCTCTCAAGGGTGAGAGAAGGCCAATTTATTGGCAGATAGTGGAAATCTCAAGTGGTTGGCTTGAGGACTGGATGTAGGACTTCCATGTGGGAAGGGCCGAACCAGGATAAACTCTTGTGCATTTTTGTGTGATTGTTTCCGCCTTGTCTACACTTGAATCACACACACCACACTAAGCTCTAACAATTTATTTAGTGTTGTGCAATTTCAGAAGCAAATTTTTAAAAGGGAAGAAGTCCTATTCACCCCCCTCTAGGACATTCTTAGTGCCATTTCTATCCAACAAGTGGTATCAGAGCGAGGTCTTCTCATAAGAATTCAAGATATTTGAGAAGAAATGGCATCCGAAGCTCACAACTATGAAGGCCAATCTGTCACAAGGCCACCATTTTTTGATGGTGAGATTACCTGTCACGCCCCGATATTTAGCAGCGAAATAAATACCAGGATGCATGAACGATACAAAGAGACGTATCACAGTTGAATAATTCAGAGTCACAATTAAACATAACAACACATTTGAGGCCATAATATTGTCATCCAAAGTACTCTTTATTCCATTCATTCAACTAATTAAAAAACCTTACATCAATCGAGCCAATCAAAGGGCCCATTATCAAATGAAAATTTTCACTATTACATCGACTACTCAAATAACTATTCCTAGACTATCAACTCCTCATATGGCAGTTGCTCATCACTCTTGCCCTGACCCATCAGTCTCCTCTGGCTCCTCATCACTACCTGAAAGGACATGATGATAGGGGTGAGCGAACTAGCTCAGTAGGATTTACATCTCAATATTGTGCGGGCACTAGTATACATGATTAACATTTTATAAAAAGATATGAACATGTATATGATGACAATGCATGCAACCTAACAGAGTGAATAACAGAATAGAACGGATATCATATCAGATCAAATGTCGAGTTGCCTATATAATGGACAGATATTTCAAGAGCAGAATTATATCAAAATGAATTGGACATATTCACAGATATCACGTATTCACGTGATCAGACTTATCATATCATATCATATCAAAACGAAGGCAGTTCCCCCACAAATCTTGCTTATTTGTTTGTGCTATGCCAAGCACCAGAAGTCCATACTCCCGCGGTTAATAAGTACGTTGGGGTGCTCCTCCCCAGACCAGACAGGGCCCCTATTGCACAGGCATTAGTCAAATGGACTGAAGTCCAGATTGTGCCGAACAAACATATTCATATTATGACCACAGAGTTTCAATAATAAGCTCAATTTAATAAGAACATGATCATCATAGAGTCAAGGTATGACAATAGCTCAAGAGAACAAAAGGGCAGTATAACGACGTATCTTATGTTTCATAATTCGTTAGTGTCTTGACATGAGGATGACTAATGACAGATCGTATGCGGAACATGTGCTCTCTATCTCCAGGGTACTTCATGGTACAACCAGCTCGGCCTCTATGTGGAAATCCATAGAGAGCGGAGACTTACAGAGGTCTTAGGAAAAGATCGCTAGCCTTGCCGATTCAGAATGACCGACAGAGAGCTTTCAATTCCCCAAGGAGGGTGTGCCTATTCGTGCAAATGTGTAAGTGACGAGTCACGGATCTTTCCTAGCATGTATGCATATGGACAAATAATTAATTGAACACCGGAAGCATGTAACTATTGAAACTCATATGCAAATCATAATATTAACTTCACTAACAAGTCCATACTAACATGTATTTCATCCCCATATTCACACAAATTCTTATCATTTCAATTGACAATAAGTAAGATCACAAGATAGCCCAATGAAATAAGGTCAATCACAATTATACATTAGAATCATATTCATATCATTACCATTTTTCAATGGGTTGATTTCTTTTAGGTCCATGCATACTATATACATCATGCACATGCTAGTAGACATCATGTAACGATCAGACCCAAGACATGCAATTTTTTTGCAAGGGTAGTGTCGACACACCCCTTACTGGTGTCGACACAATGCTTCAAACACAAGGCAAAATAATGAAGAAATGGTCAAGTAGTGTCGACACAGGATCAAGTAGTGTCGACACACTAGACCCAGCTTCCGAGAACCTAGTCAACAGGTCTGTACAGGGTGTCGACACTGGATCAAGTAGTGTCGACACTAGAGACCCTTCCCAGTGAACCTGTGTGCCAGTATGGGACAGTGTGTCGACACTGGATCAAGTAGTGTCGACACTAGAGGCCTTCCCAGAGAACCTTTTGTGCCAATTTGGGACAGTGTGTCGACACTGGATCAAGTAGTGTCGACACTAGAGGCCTTCCCAGAGAGAACCGTTTGGGCCAATTTGGGACAGTGTGTCGACACACTCCATGGGCAGGTCGACACACTCCGGAACTTTTTCACCATTAGTCAATCTGAACATGTGACACTCTAGGGATTTGGTGGATCGGCCTTGGATCATGTGCCCACGCACCCCTAGGGTACTTTTGGCCATGTTGGGCTATAAATACCCCAAATCCTTGTACTCCAAAAGGGTATCCCATGAAAAGAGCAAATAGGGATCTCCAGAATATATGAAGAACATATAGGTCAATGTAACCGGAAAACACATCTCATGCAGTGATTTACTTACCCCGCTTTAACTCTCTAACGAATGACATTTAGACAAAACGTTCAACACGAAATATGACGAGGACAACTCATAGGAGAACTTTAGTGTTGGGGGTTTGATCTAATTCGGTCTCAAATCTTGAGAAATAAATGAAGAACATAAAGCTAAGTGCAGCCTGAAATCGCAGTATCATGCAGTGACTCTCTTACCACGCTTATAACTCTCTAAATAAAGACTTTTATACAAAATGTCTAACATAAAAGATGATCGTAACTACAGGTAAAAGAACTTTCATGAAGTAAGTTTAGTCTAATTCGGTAACAAATCGCATGTATAAAGAGAAGAACGGGAAATCCCTAACTGTGCGTGACTTAGGGAAAACTACGAATACAGAATGTATTCAATGAAATTAGTCAAACCAAGTGAAAATGACCTAGACTCGAATATCTACAGGATGGTGTTGTTTTCTTTAATCTTGGCCCGAGAACACCTACCTTTATGAAGATCTAAGACCAGTCGACGTTCTGGACGCAACAGAGGATGAAGGGGGATGAAGCTCCGGTTCCCAGCCTTTCTCCTCCTCCTCTGAAGCCCTAGCCCGCCTCCAAACGACCCCAACTCGTTGCCAAACCTTCCCCAAGAGTTTAGTGACGAGTTCTTATAGATTTAGTGTGTATTTACATGTTCTAATGGGACTAGGAAAGGGGCTGCGAATTCTGCTTTCTACTTTCCAAAATCTGGGATTCTCTCACCCAAAGGAGGTAGCTACACCATGGGAAGGTGTCATACAGGGTTGGCCACGATTTGGCTGCCATGCATGGCCATTACCACTAATTAACCCTAATTTGCCCTCCCCAATTATTGCATAATTACATACACGAATTTTTGGGTATTTTCTTATCCCAATTTTTATCCTTGGCCAAATGTGCTCTATTGGTCCAATCTTGTTAATGGGTTATGAATACATGATGTTGGAAGTCTCTCCAACATATTTATTTAATTTATGGTTGGGTTATTTTTCCGTGTTAACAATTTTCCGACTTAGTTTCCTAATTCGGTAACTTGGTCACGTGTGACGTACACTCGACTAATCAGATTTTTTCGTTGCACGAATTCCTTCATGAATACTTAGGGATAATATTTGGGGTTGGCTTATAATTTTTACAGAATTTTCTGATGTGTTTTCTCACGTACGATAGTGGTACGTAAGTTCTATCATTCCGATAATACGAAAGTTATTTATTTACTATTTTCATACCTGAATTTGTTCATGTGACATAAGTTGTCCATTGATCCGATTTCTTTTATGGACTACCCTCATATTGTTTGGAGTCCACCATAAATTTCTCATTTAGTTTATGATCTCATTTTATACACCTGATAATGGGTTGTCTAACTTATTTCCTAATTACGATAAGAAGTCACACTAACTTTAAATATATCCCAATGACTTTTATTGACCCAAAATTCTTGATGGATCATTAGAGGATATTATTTTAAGTTCATCTATGATTTTTATTTAATTTTCTGACTCATCTAAGTATGTGTGATAATGATTTCCTGACTTATTCCCTAATTACGATACTCAGTCGTAAAATGCCTTAAACTTGGACCATCCGATTTTCCTTTGCACGAATTTCTCTGTGGGTCATTAGGAAGCATTATTTAGAGTTGAACTATGATTTTTATGAATTTTTCTAATGGGTTTTTGTATGTATGATAATGACACGTGCATTTTTGCTATTTTACAAATATTGATTTTATCGTTCTCGATTTATTTCTAACTTTCCAATTACCGAATTTCCGGGTGTTACATTACCAATACTGGAAGATGCGAATGGAATGCTTCATCAGAGGTACTGACTTTGACTTATGGCAGGTAATAGAACAAGGTGACTATCAAATCCTTGGAGAATCTCTTCCCCTGGTCTTTCCATTGCCGATAAAAGAAATATGTTTTTAAATTACAAGGCAAAAAATTATCTTTGCTATGCTTTGTCTAAAAGAGAATTTAACAGACTTTCAGCATGTAAAACAGCTAAGGAAATGTGGGATAAACTTCAAGTAACCTATGAAGGTACAGATAGGGTTAAACAAACAAGGATAGATATACTTGTATCCCAATATGAACAGTTCAAAATGCTCCCTAATGAAAATATAACTCAAATGTATAACATATTTTCAAACATAATTGTCGGACTAAGTTCTTTAGGAAAAGTCCTAATAAGAAGAAAACGGTTAGAAAAATCATGAGATCTCTAACAATGTATGGACCCCTAAAGTTACAGCCATAGAGGAAGCTCATGATTTAACACAATTGTCTATTGATAAATTAATAGGATCCCTCATGGCCCATGAAATTAATATGGAAAGGTTTTCTAAAAATTCCTCGAAAAAGAAAATTTCAAATGCTTTGAAGATTGTAGATTCCTCTTCATCTGAAGACTCAAAGGAAAAGTCAGATGACAGTGATGATGAGGCCATGCTTTCAAGAAAACTGCAGAGAATCCTTGCAAAGAAGAAGAAGTTTGGCTCAAAAAGATTTTTCAAGAAAGAAAGAAGAAAGAGCCAACTTTCTATGAGTGTAATCAATCCGGACATTACAAATCTGAATGTCCCAAGCTCAAGAAAAAGGAT
>JACBKR010006194.1:0-14086 GCA_014218235.1 Colocasia esculenta | reverse complement strand
TGCAAGCTTATTCAAGCTAAGGTAAGTGGATTTGATTTTTGCATTGATTTTGATGTGTTCTTGCTCATGTTCTTGATGTTCTTATTGGTTTTTCTTGGTGTTCTTGCTCTTCTTGTTCTCTCTTTTTTTTATTTCTATTTTTCTTATTCCTTTCCCAAACCACCATGGCCGAACCATGCTATCCATGAACATACCCATGCGCCATTCCCCATACTCCTATGTATACATGTGCAACCCTTGTCATGCGCCATCTCCTCATGACCACACAACCCTTGCACATCCCAATCACCCATCCTATAGTACTATCCCTCTTTCCCGGACAATCGTAGGTATATGCGCCTCCCATGGCTCCAAAAAATTGACCACCTCCATTAGTCTAGACATGAAAATCATCCTCCTAAGTGGGGCATCCATAACCTAGCCATCCACGCCAAAAGGTACCATGAGGTTCACCTAGATGGGCAGCTATGGTGGCATTGGTAGAGCTTTGGCACCCTCACAACCCACACTTTCCTCTTCAAGACCTTCGAAGCCACTATCCTATTGGAAGAAGTTGAGATCTTATTAGGCTTGAAGCGGTTGAAAATAGGCGAGGAGGATGAGATGGCGATCATGTCGAGGAGTTATACAAGTAAGGCAGTGCTCGAGAGCTTCATGGATGCAAGAACGGCCCGGGACATTCAAGCCACCAAAGGAATCGACTTGCAAAAACTGGTAGCCTGGATGACGAGGGAGATAACAAGATCGGAAGATGACGCAAAATGGGAGAAGTTGATTAGAGGGTTTCGCCATATACTTGATGGGTGCACTCCTCTTTCCCATCAATTAACAACATCTTGGAGGAGGACCTTGAGCACTGTGTGCGGCATATGGAGGGCGAGAGACTAGGACTGGCAATGCTAGCTTTCCTCTACAGCGGCCTCACTACGGCGCGTTTGGTAGGCCTCCTTATGGTTCTATGCTTCTATTCACTTATTGGACTGGTCTGCACTTCAAGTTGATGTGAACAATAAAGTCCCTCCCTAGCTGTCCCAGATCTTCTCCAAAGTTCGCTCCGACACATGGACAGCTTAGTTGGCTTAGAAGGCGTGTGGTTAACCGAGTGCCACAACTCAAGACACGGGTCTGATTGGCGTGATCACCTCCAAAGCAGGCCCAGGAATGCGTTCACTTGTACTCTGGCACCTCTTCTAACCAGGGACCTGCGGACATGGCTAGCACCTGGTGTGGACCTGCGGCTGATCGCTGCGTCTGAATTCATGCTCTACAACCCACACCGCTGCCTCTTTCAACTCGGATTTCACAGCGTAACTTCGAGGGACCTTCTCACCTTCCACCAATCAAGAGACAGGAAATTGGGACAAACAACGACGTAGATAAGCGGACACCATCAAAGCGCTGTGGAAGGTCTGCTCTTTCAGGTGTCTGTCCCACATGTGGAGGAGGTGGAGGATGATGGATGCATATGTACGGGAGCTCCTAAAAATTTTGGGCCCAAGATGCCGTTTAAAACGCCAAAATTGATTCATCAATAAGAATTATGTCACATCTTTATACAGACAAATTGCACCTTTAGACATGATTGTATCATCCAAACATCTTGATTTTCTCCTTAAAAGTAGTCTCGGGTGAGCCTTTTGAATCCGACGGATATAGACGTCGCGCATATCCTCTTTATCCGCGTCGAGAAAAAACCACCGTGGTTCACCTTAATCACGTCTACTCACCCCGACGCATTTCAATTGTACTTCAAAATTGAAATCCGTGCACCTTAAACTCAGCACCGGGGTAATGATTACTCTCAGAATCGCGTCGATGGCCTCCGACGCATTTATATGGACGCTCCAAATCCGCGTCATTTGTTGCAGACGTGATTTCAAACTCTGCCGGAGTTAAAACGCTGAGGGCGCGACCTTCCACTCTTTCTCCCTCTCGACTCCGAGCCCCTCCGTCTCTGATCCCTCTCATCTCTCAACTCTCTTCCTCTGCCCCTCTCTCTTTCTCCTCTCAATGACCAAGACTTCTGCCTTAAAATGGCAACGGGAGAGGAGTCGCCGGCGGTAGAGGAGACGATGTCGCCGGTGGAAATGACGGAAGGGGAAGGTGCGGAGGCGGCGGCACCAGAGGAGGAGGACGATATGTCGGCGGAGAGGTGGCGGCGAGAGCGGTGCGGACGGGAGGCCACCCTGCGAGCTGAATGGTAAGTACCCCCCATCCCTAACTTGTGTTTCACTTTGTGGAGGGGAAGGCCATCGGCGCCGGAGACGGTGAGGTGCAAATCACGACGACTCCAGTCGTTGCGGTTCAAGGGTTTGAATCGCGATGGCTTAACGTTTCAAGGGGAGTCACGACCAACTTAGTAGTCGCGATTCAGACAGAACTGCGACCACTGTGTCGATCGCGATTCTTAAAGTCTATCTGAGAAGAGAGAATTGGGCTTGATTTGCATAGTTTTTAATCATTTTAATTGCTATTCAACTTGTGCTGACTTTGATGTGCAGGGAATGATGAGGCCGAGGTTGCAGTGGCCGCTGGTGATAGCAACGTACCAGGGGCTCCGGACTTCCAGAGGGAGAGAGTCTGGGATGGGGTTTGGGCCGATCCTAGAGGTCGAGCCCTTCTATGTGGACAGCTCCCTGGTACAGGCGATCAGGAGAGATTGGGATCAGACGTAGGCCCCTCTTGTTCCCCTGGGGGCACATGGTGCCGAGTTTGGACGATGTGGTGAGGATCACAGGGCTCCGGGTGGATGGAGAGGCGGTGACAGGGTCACCTACAGTGATAATACGAGCATACCCATGCCTACTAGGGCTGGAGCCCATTGGTGAGGACGAGCTCGGCGACCGGAGGCATGGTCGACTGGATAGTGCTATTGAGAGTTTAGGTCTGCGGGGGGTGAGGCAGACGGGGAGGAGACACTGCCGGAGTTCGTGCAGCGGGTAGCGGGGCTGGCGAGGGAGGTTTACTGCCAGGACCCCAAGGACAGGGAGAGGGTGGAAGGATCTGAGGCGGTTCCTCATATTCTATTGGGGAATATGTTTTAGGCACAAAGGGGGATGACATTCATTGCTGATTTCTAGAGATCGTGGAGACTTGGAGCGGATGGCAGTATGCATGGGTGGCTGCCTTCTTGGCGCACACGTTCGCTGACCTCTCCAGCGGACCGGACGCGAGACTACAGTGGGCGGGTTGCGCCCTTCCTTCAGGTTCGTTTCCCTTGCTTGATCAAATTCCTACATTTAAATTATTAGTCATCTAATTCATGTGTTCATGCATGCAGGTGTGGAGCTACTATTACATCCCCTGGAGGGCTATAGAGGTAAGGCCTGACGCACTTCCCTGGCGAGGAGGTGGCTACCTATGGTGACGACGGCGTCTTTCAGCTTGCAGCTCGACACCTTGTCGAGATTCCGGGACTTCCCGGCCCTCCTAGTATGTATGCTTCATTTCCTTCATGCATATAATATGAATTATGTATGTGATTGACATATGCATGTGTGCAAGCTATGTGGCAGCCCTATGCAGACATGGGTGACGACAGCCAGCCGTGGGTGGAGAGCGGTCGACCCAGTTCGGGCTAGACCTTGGGTCCATGCCTGAACGATATCGAGCCACTCCGCCTCCGGCTCGCTGCACGTACCCTAGGACTGCACCAGGTGTAGTCTGATGAGGTGGAGCCAAAGGGCATTGGAAGGTGGACGAGGGGGAAGGCAAAGCGGGTGGACTGGCGCCTGCGCTTCCCCCACCAGTATGCAGACTAGCAGCGTGGTGGATATCCGGTGCAGTCTGATGCAGTGGACAGTTTTGGAAATATCCAGCGCTACCTGAGCTATGTACTCAGGTCTCCCAGCATGATGCGGACCTAGCCCGCGAGGCGACAGAGCTGTGAGTGACGCTCGCCGTGCAGCGACGGGAGCATAATCGGTGGGTGGCAGAGTGCGAGCAGGAGCGTGGCCGGTGGGAGCAGGAGCTCGGCCGATAGGAGCAGGAGCGCAAGCACTTGACTCAGTAGGCTGTGGATGCATGCGCGAGCCTGGGCATCTCCGAGCACCTACTGTGAGAGGCAGAGGACCAGTATTGGCGTAGGCGCGAGCGCACCGTGAGGGAGGGGCGAGCCAGTGCCTACTCTGAGAGCTACTTGGTGACTTCCTCCCAGTATCAGAGGAACATCTAGGAGGAGCACGCTGCCCAGAGATTGTCTGACTCCCATGCCTCCATGAGGCCTCCGGCTCCATGTTCTACTGTGGACCCCGGCGAGGCGGAGAGCAGCCGACACCCCCGACCGACTGAGAGTGGTGGCGAGAGCTAGGCTACCTCAGGACTTGTACTCTTTTTTTGCTTTTCATGATGATGTGTACCCAATGGGGTACTTATGATGTATTTTTGGTGTTGGCCCCCCTTTTGACTCTTCTATATATACATGTGGATGCTTTGCCTTCTCTCTTTATTGTGCCTACAAATCACTTAAACAAACAAGTTAAATGTCTGTTCTGGCTCAGCCCCCTGCACATTAGGCAAGCTAGGCTTCATGAACTTGTCAGGGGGCTGAGCCTTTATTAAATAAGGCGGGAACAAAGGAACATAATTGAATGCTACATGCATGCAAGCAAGCAGATGCTAGCAGGAAGATAAAGAATGAGCATGCATTTGATGCATTTAAGCAAATGAAGTGTGATCAATTTTTTTATGATTTTTAAAATATTTGATTTTTTTGGATTTTGAAATATGTTTTTTTTTTTTTGATTTTAGAGTATTCACATTTTTTGGATTGAAAATATGCAAAAAAATTGGGTTTTGAAATATTCCAATTTTTTTATTTTTGTTTTTGGAAATATTTAATTTTTTTGTTTTGAAAATTCAATTTTTTTTGTTTTTGAAATAAAGGGCCGCAATCCGGCATGTCCCTTCTAAAAAGACGCGCAGAGCGAAGGGGATATGCTCTAATTGGAAAAACATGATATTTGGACCCTTCAATTACTCAACCATCATTAAGAATTCATTATTAATTCTTGGGTGTGTCAAATAGAGGCTAGACGTACTTAAGTGGTGCCTTCACCCAAGGTGGCTTTTGCTACATCCTCTTCAGTTGATCACTGCCTTGCCTTGACGCTAGGACATACCCGTGGGGGAGAAGGGAAGAAGATGTTTGGAAGTCTGCCAACAGTTTTGGCAACCGAGGAGAGACTCATTCCTCTACCCTACACTCAGTGGGGTTTGATCTTTTTGGCTTATGGGGTTTTGGCATGCTTACGACTAGGTCCATTTAGATCTCTGCGGGGACTTTGCAGCTCTTGAGGTGCTCTTTTATATTTGATTTGCCTGGTTTTGGCTCTTTTGCTTTGATTTGTATTGTTTTCTTTCTTTCTTTTCCCCTTTTTGAGCCTTTATCTACACCCCTTTGAACTTTGTGCGGATTTAAAGGTCGATCCCTCAGGTTCCCCTTTCTATTGGCGGACCGAGCGGGAAAGAAATAGGTAATGTCCTGGACTCTTGGTTAGGCGTTGATCTTCCTTAGATTTCGAGCCTCCACTGGTGGGCATGTGAGTGTGTGAGTGTCGGCTCCTTAGTTTAACCCACCAAGAATAGGAAATGAATTAAAAATGACAGCTTTTCAGTTTAGGGTCTGTGTACTATGTAAATCCAAACACCTAGCTAGGGGTAGTACTTCTTAAGATATAGCTCATTCCAAGGATGAGAGAGCTCCTCACCCTCCGTGTTCACTAGCCTGTACATGTTGCCAGGATATGCTTCTTTGATTACATACGACCCTTCCCAGTTTGGTTGGAGTTTGGATCGGGGACCACCATGTTTTACAAAAATTCTTTTAACTACCATTTCACCGACTTTGAATTTTTCTCTCAATTACCTTCTTTTGATAAAAACGAGTGAGCCTATTTTGATATGATCTTGTGTGTTCTGCGGCGACCAGATGCTTCTCATCCAAGAGTTCCAGTTGTGCTAGGAGCGATTCATGCCGCACATCGATTGACAAGTCCTTGTCAAGCTGGATTCTTAGTGAGGGGATAAGAATCTCGTATGGTACTATACCTCCATTCCATAAGTGAGGGCAAATGATGTCTGCCCTGTGAGAGTGCGGATTGAAGTGCGGTAGGCCCATAGAGCTTCTACAAGCTTTTTGGCCAATCCAAGAACTTGTTAGCCTCACAGATTTTCTTGACGATTTTAATTAGGTTTGTTTGTGGCCTCTACTTGGCCATTGCCTTGCGGATAGTATGGTGATGAATGATGCAATGCAATTTTATACCTGTTGCAGAGGTCACAAACTTCTTGAGAGAAAAACTACGGTCCATTGTCAGTGATGATGGTGCTCAGAATGCCGAATCTGGTGATGATGTACTTCATGATGAATTTGCACACGGTCATTGCCTTGACCTCCGCATATGCTTCAGCATCCGCCCACTTGGTGAAGTAGTCCGTCGCAGTGAGGATGTATGACTTTGTTTTATTCTGGGAGTTTGGATCACCAAGGGGACCAATGATATCGAAAGCCTACACAGCAAAAGGCCATGGGGAGGATATTGGGTGTAGTGTAGAGGATGGAGAATGGATTTTGTCGGCATGCAGTTGGCACTTGACACACCGACGGACAAAGATAGAACAATCCTCCTCTAGAGTGGGCCAGTAAAAGCCTTGCCTAAGGATCTTCTTGGCAAGCATCTAGTTGTTCACATGGCCCCCACAAACACCCGAATGTTCCTCCTCAACAACCTTCAACACTTCCTCATCATCCAAGCATCTGAGCAAAACTCCAGTGAGTCTCCTTTTATAAAGCATGTTCCAACCAAAGTGTACTTCTGGGACAGTCTCCTTATGGCCTTCTTCCATCAGTTGTGGCTTCCTCAGGGTACGTCTGATTCTTGTAATACCTTGCTATCTCATAATACCATGGTTCCTCCTCATCCTCCAATTCATCTTCTAGCTCCACTAACATGATTTCTGTTTTGCCCTTTCTTTCTATCTTCTTCAACATCTCATCTTTAATCCACAGAAAGACGGGGTATTGAACAATAGGAATATTGCGTCGTTCAATTTGAATGCTGTCAAAATCCCCGAGGTAGCTCATGTTCATGGTTGCGCTGATAGTGGCGAGGGCGTCCGCCAAAAGATTCTGATGACAAGAGATATGGACAAAAATAAGCTTGGTGAATAGCTTGGTATAAGCTAAGGCAAGTTCCTGATAAGGCTTGAGCTTTGGATCTCGAGTGTGATATTTGGTGAGCACTTGGCGCAAGACCAGTTGACTATCACCTACAATTCGCAGATGGGTGACACCATCAAAGTGAGCATGCTCAAGGCCAGCCAACAAACCTTCATATTCGGCTATGTTATTGGCGGCAGGAAAATCCAACTTATAAGCTCGGGGAATGGTGACACCCTCAGGTGATAGAAGAGCAATCCCGATACCCTTTCCATGAGAATTCAGAGCTCCATCGAAATATAGTGTCCACATAGGATAAGATTGACTAAGGGACATTAATTCCTCATCTGGAACTCCGAACGAATAGGATCAAACTGTGGAATAGGGTGATGAGCGAGATGTTCTGCTATGGCATAGCCCTTGATGGTTTTCTGCTGAATATAAATGATGTCAAACTGGGAGAGAAAGCTTTGCCAACGTGCTAGCCTATCAATGAGAACAGATTTTTCAAGACGGAACTTGATAGGATTCATGCGGGCAATGAGATGGACCTCATGAGCAAGAAAGTAGTGTTTCAATTTCTGCACTACCCATACGAGAGTGGCACATGTCTTCTCCATTGCTATGTACCTTTGCTCGCAGGGTTGAGAAGTTTAGACAGGTAGTATGCTGCCCTCTCCTTGCCTTCTTCATCCACTTGTGCGAGGACAACTCCTACTGAGTCTTCCAGGACATATACATAGAGAATGAGTGGTTTGCCTGGGGTCAGCGGCCTCAGGATAGGAGGATTAGCTAGATACTTCTTAAGTCCGTCAAAAGCCATCTGACACTTCTCGTCCCAATAGAATTTGACTCTCGACTTGGTGAGGTCGTAGAAGGGTCTACACCTCTACGAGTGTTGGGAGACGAACCGCGAATAAACTACAGCCTCCCGATCAAACCTCGAACTTCCTTCAAATTCTTGGGAGGTGGCATCTCTCTTATAGCCTTTGCCTTGTTGGGATCAATCTCTATACCCCTCTTGCTCATAATGAATCCTAACAACTTGCCCGACGACACACCAAACACACACTTCTTGGGGTTCATCTTCAATTGGTACTCTCTTGACCTCTGCAAAACTTTTGTTAGAACCCCAGGATGCTCAGCCATTGTCCTCGATTTCACCACCAGGTCATCCACATACACCTCAATAAAAATATGGATCATATCATGAAAGATAGCCATCATAGCTCTTTGGTAAGTAGCTTCAGCATTCTTGAGTCCAAATGGCATGACCACATAACAATAAGTGCCCCATGGTGTAGTGAATGAGGTCTTCTCCTGGTCTTCCTCAGCCATCAATAAAGGAGAGGGTTTCATACCCAGCCATGTTATCTATGAGCACATCGAGGTGAGGCAAAGGAAAATCATCTTTAGGACACGCGCGGTTGAGGTCCCGGGAATCAATGCAAATTCTAACTCTTCCATCCTTCATCATGACCGGGACAATGTTCGACACCCAATTGGATAAAGTACGACTCTAATAAACCTGGCTTTGTTGAGCTTGTTGACCTCGTCTTTCATCTTCAAAGCCATCTGTGGGTGGAAACGCCTCAACCTGCTTAATGGCAATGGACCCCGGCTTAAGGGTAAGATGGTGTTCAACAAGCAGGTGTCCAAGCCTGGTATATCCTCGTAGCTCCATGCAAACGTGTCCTTACTCCCTGAGAACCTCAATGATTACCTCCTCTCAACTGGTGATAAGTTACTACTTATGAGGACGGCCCTAGGGTTTTCCTCGGTTCCCAGGTTGATCTCCTTGGTGGTTTCTTCTATGGCAACTGACGGTTCATCAAATCTTTTCATTCCGCTCGCGAACGCGTCAGCCTCATCCTTAAATTCTTCATCATCTTCCTTAATTGAATCGTCATCATCCTTATCTTATAGACTCTGAACCCATCACGATTAAGCACACCGATGCTCATATTCAATTTCTGGCAACTGCAAAGGCTCCTCTACAAATTTCGGAATTGCTAGACATGCCTTGCACCTACGGGCTAGATCAGAGAGGAAATGGTGTGGAACACTCCTATCCTTGGACTTCTTCTGGGAGACTACCCCTAGCTTATCCTACCCTGGCCTAGACCTTGCTACAACTACCAGACTCTACAGCAGAGGGTGGAGGAGAAGGAAAAGCAGTGAAAGAAGAATCCCGCGTGGGGGAAGATGGAGAAGGAGTAAAAGCAGTAAAAGAACTTCCCTGCATGGGGGAAGGAGGTGGAGGAGGAAAAGTAGTAAATGTCTCCTGCGCGAGGGGAAAGGAGGTCCCTGCGTGGGGAAACAGGAGATCGGTCATGGGACGAGGATGAGTTTGCCCATCGGTTGGGGCACACTCGGAGGCAAGGTAAGAAGTCTCCTCGATGGAGACAATGGAATCAACCATTGAAAAATGGCATTTTTTTTTGGGGGGGATTTATCATGCAAATGGAAAGAGGGCGAGGTGAGATCGCCAATCTAGAGAGTTGAGAAATGTGTTGCCCAGCTAGCAAGCCCAAAGGGGGGGGGGTGAATGGGATTTTTAAAATAATGAGTACCTTAAACCTGTTCACAAAAACAATCACACAGAACACACTTCGATGGGTGTTAGAGTTAGTAAAGAAAGATAGTAATGCAAAGCAAGCACACAGACAACATAAGGAATTATCCTAGTTCGGACCTCCTCTCCACAGGAGTCCTACGTCCAGTCCCTGAGCACAACTCAGGCTTTCACTACCTAAGGGTACAGTCCCCCTTATGGACCTTTACACACCCAGTCACAGCTGGTCTTCTCTTCACAACCCGAAGAGGACATACACCACCCTGGCTACCACCAAGTCTTCCTTCTACTCGAAGGGAACACACACCTGGAAACCCCAGGTCTTCCTTCTACTCGAAGGGAACAAACACAAGAAAAGTGTTAATGAAAATAAGCCCCTAGATCAAGCTTAAACAATGCTGGATCTGAAGCTAAAATTGAGAGGAAAAGATCTACAGTGAGGGACACTCAGTTTCCAGAAGCTCTCAAGACTACATAATGAACGCAAAGAGCTAAGAGCTAGACAATCAGAGGAGTGAGGCTTTGCTCTATCAGAAGCTCACAGAAAAGCTTGTTAAAGATCGTTGTTGCCGATTCATCCTCTCTGGAGCTTCAGTCTTCTTTATATATTATCTTCTATCTGAAATTCGAACGTTGAAATGACTGTTGTCTCTAGGCTCTCGTTTACGTTAGACTGGATGGTTCTGTAGAGCTTCTTGTTCAGCAGTCCTTAACTTTCCAGGCACGCAACAAGAGAGAGGATCTTCAATGATGTTCGTATCTTCCGTACTATCCAACGTTGTATTGAGATGCGCTGTCAGAGACCTGCACGAATTAAATGCTAAACAATAGACAGCTAAGTTGTCTCTTGTTGTCAGTCAACGTTAGATTGATTTTATACAGAAGTAGAAGTTCCATTCTGTTCTTCTAAAAAGATATTTACAGAGTAAGCATGAGAATAGAAGATATCATTTGCATGCACTGCAGTGATACGTTCAGTCATAATAATGCATGGTTGTCAGAAGGATATACGTGGAGACTTTGACTTTTCAAAGTACTCAAATGAGTTCAAATATTAAATCGTTATATTCCATGAAATCGTTACTTGCATGACTTATGAAATCGCTATGCAAATAAGTCATTATCCATGTAAATTGTTGTACACTTATAAGCAAGTCGATGCACATACAAATCGTTATATAGACAAATCGTTATGACTCTATAAGCAAATCGTTATGAGCAAGTTGTCAGAGACAAAACGATGTGAGCAAATCGTTATTAATACTTAACGAATTGTTATGAAAGCAAATCGTTATTCTCACTTATCAAATCGATGTGAGAGCAAATCGTTGTGAATACTTAACGAATCGTTATGAAAGTAAATCGCTGTGAGAGCAAATCGTTGTTCTCACTTATCAAATCGATGTGAGAGCAAATCGTTGTGAATACTTAACAAATCATTATGAAAGCAAATTGTTGTTCTCACTTATCAAATCGATGTAAGAGCAAATCGTTGTTCTCACTTATCAAATCGATGTGAGAGCAAATCGTTGTGAGAGCAAATAGTTGTTCTCACTTATCAAATCGATGTGAGAGCAAATCGTTGTTAATACTTAACGAGTCGTTGAGAAACTGAAATCGATGTGGGGAAAAGAAATCGTTACAGCATATAGAAATCTATGTGCACTTAGATAAATGTCATTCTTTGAACTTGCATTGCTACAAAGTAAATAATACTTACCCGTTTGTCTTGTTATTCCTTGATTCATTCATTTCCTGTACTCAAATCTCATAGAAAATATGTTAGATTTAAATAATATCTTAGTTTTGTTAATCACCAAAATAAATATGTAATAATTTAAATTATATGGGGAAAAACTGATCATCAATCTCCCCCTTTTTGGTGATGACAAAACTTAACAATGAGCATAGATGATCTGAAATGAATCTAAACAAAATTACAAAAATATAAGAAAAATATTTCAGAAGTGCTATATTTTCTCCCCCTTTTTATCATTAAGCAAAAAATATCACAAGGTGATAAAGACAGAAAGAAAAGATAGTGAGAAAATAAGAGAGATATATTTAATTGTCCTGAGGAGTTACAGGGATGTAAAAAGCAGGAGACAAAAGAGAGGTGTGCCGACGATAATGGGCAAGGCCTATCGTTCTTGCTCCTCAAAATAAGCCTGAAACGCCCCAGAAGAAATAGCGTAAGAAGAAGAAGGTCCACTTACCAAAACTTGAAGAAGAAGGTCCTGCTGGAGCCTTTCCCTACTAACTCCTGCTACCTGCTGAGGTAGCCGAAAACTACACCCGAACCTGACCCACTTGCCTGACGGGCCCGAATAGACCTCTCAAGAGTAGCTGCTCTCTGGGCTGCTTCCTCAACTAATCTACACATTAACGGTATTACCGCATTCTGCAACTCTTCTCTCAAACCCCGAAAAAAATATTCAACCATCATAGCATTATCTGATACTACATAAGGTGCATATCGGCTAAGTGCCATAAATCGCATCTGATATTCTAAAACTGAGGTATTACCTTGCTGAAGTGTCCTTAATTGCTCTCTTTTTCGCCTGCTGCACTTGAAGTGGAAAGAATGTGTCATTAAATGCCTCGAGAAATTCCGGCCAGGTAATAACCTCCTCTGTCCTGCCTGCAAAGGTGGTCTGCATCTTCAGACGCCACCATTGCTGCGCAACACCTCTCAACTGGTATGGCTAACACAACTTTATCCGCTGCTGGACACCTCATGGTCGTAAAGACCCTTTCAACCTCATGAATCCAGTGCTCTGTTGTATCTGGATTCGGCCCTCCTGTATAAGTGGGCGGCTGCAATCTCAAAAACTTTTCAACTGCATTATGGGCTCTTCTACTGCCATTACTGGTGGTGGTACAAGGGCACATAGGGTACCTCCACCTTGGCAGTGGTGCAACAGGGGCCACGGGTATTCCAACATCTGGTGGTATTGCTGCTGGAGGTACCGGTGCCTGCTGATCCATCCTCATTTGAATATCAGTGAGGCTTCCCAAATCCTCTCAATCATACGCTGAGTGGACTCTTCAGGGTCCTCTCCTCCACCACCCCAATCCCTTCTATCAGCCATCTCAACTTCCTGCACAAATAACATATCAATTACGAACAAAACGGTCATTACGAAACCAGAGTCAGCTACCAGCAGTGTACAAATGTAGAAATATGGCTATATAGTTTCCCAGTTCTTTATATTACACGGACCTCGCTCTGATACCAACTGTGACGGAACGCCTCGTTCAAGCCCGTTAAACCACTAACGAACTTGATCCGAGTCTGCCTCCTGCGAACAGGCCGTAGCTCACAAGGGATACCATATACGAGTCCGTGAAAAATAGAAAGGAACACACTGATCACATATATGATTCACCAATTCATATATAATGTACAAGATTTACATAGCCAAATTTCAACAAAAGTACAAGAAAGTACAGGAGCCTGGGGCATACCCCGAGGTAAACTACTACAATTGAGAAAAGAAGCTACACTGCTGGAGATGCTGGCCCAACACCGCTGCGACGCGGCCCCGAACTGGAAAACGGCAACAAAACTTTCTCTTCACCTACACTTGTGGGGAGTAGGGGTGAGCCTTACTAGTCACTGGCTCAGTAGGGAACTCCCCCAACTCGAGCAAACCAAACACAAGTACGGAAGCAGTAAACTATACTAGCAATTTATAGCACAACCACGCAGATTATTAAAGCAATAAACATACTTACCATTTGTCGACTCTATTAAACAAGTAATTAAATAAACAGCAAAACTCAATCACGTGTAGGAGTAAAGTAGGGACCGCCACACTCGAGCCACGTAGACTAGTTCGCGACACCAGTAACAGACTCGGACAAACAAACACTGGTCTACCTCTCAGTCTCGCAGCCACGGACGAAAGGTCCAGCTGCCACTCCACGTGAAAAAGTCAAACAACTGTGGAGACCAACTAAACACCACTCCTGTGGGTACACAACCGCAGGCCCATGCCTGGCACCTTTAGGGTCTCTAGCCGGAGCACCCTAGAGTGAGGCACTGGAAAAGGACTAGTCGGGGCAGTGTTGACAACTGGTGTCCGTACCCCCAACTAAGAGCGCGCTACAAGTGACTAAAATAAACTCAAGAGTCACTATCCCACTGTGGTCTTTCCCTCATACGGACGTACAACTCAAGCAAAGGAGTGAGGGTGTCCAGGACAGACAACACAGACCTCGACGGTACAACACAAGTACCGGACAAGCCCGAACTAACAGCCTGGCTCACAGAGAACCTGGGGCACCCAACTGGAGAGGTAACCACGGTAGGTGTCGTACTACCAGCCACGCATAGAAAACCACGTGTG
>JACBKR010006193.1:0-14032 GCA_014218235.1 Colocasia esculenta | reverse complement strand
AAACCAACTGGTAATGAAGAACTCTTGAAAGAATCGGGTGTGGAAGAAACGGTAGACCAACCCTATGCTATAAGGTTTGAGGGAGAGGAAGGACAATTTAGTTCCATGTTTCAGAATAATGATCCATCATTTCCATTAGAATGTCCTCCTAAGGTTGAGCTAAAATCACTCCCTGATAATTTAAAATTGTAGCACCCCGAAAATTTTAAATTACATAAAAATTCAAAATAATGTAAATAAATAATTTCCATAATATCGGAGCACTTAAACATACGTGTCATTATCGTATGGTAAAATATATAGGACAAATCCGTAAAAATAAGAAATCAACCCCACACATTATTCTTAGGGGTTCCATGAAAGAATTCGTGTAATGAAAAATCCGAAAACCAAGTGAACATCACAGGGTGACCAATTATCTGAATTAGGAAACAAGTCGGAAAATTGGTAACACGGAAATACGATGCAATCATAAATTAAATAAAAAATGTTAGAAATGCTTCTACAATATAATAATGACCCAATATCATAAGTGGGCCAATGGACGACATATGGCCCAAATATCAAATGAAGCAAAAAAATACATAAAATTCGTAACCATAAATAAGCTGAAATTAAAAAGAGCAATTAGAGTTGAATTGGGATACAAACATGCAGTCATGGCAACCCAAATTCGTGCCTACCCATCCATGGAAGTTGCTTGATGGCCAAGACTCTCTAATGGAGGAAGAAATCATCAAAAATAGGAAACCAACATGCCAATCCGAAACCCTTCTTTCCTAGTTGTAATAGGACTCTTAAACACCAAGGTTACTTAAATACTCTTCACCCAAACCTAGGGACGAATTTAGAACTTGCTGGGGACGTGTGGAGGAGCTCTTGGTGGCTGGAGAATAGGAGATCAAGCATACCAAGCTCATCTTCTTCCCCGTTCATCTGCTATGACCTGCACAAACCACCTTCTTGAAGCCAATCAAAGGTAGGCCAAACCTAAATCCCATCGTGCAAGGCTTATCCCTGGAAAGAGGGTCGAGTCTATCCTAACCTGCCCAAATTCCATGCAGTTTCCATGGAGTATTAGGGTTCTACAAACAGTGGTCTGAACACAGGTTTTCTGAAGAACGAGACTTCATCAACCAAGAGGTAGGTTTCTCGGGCCAAATCTTAATATCTCCTATACCAAATGTGTAGAGCATCAAGTTAGATTTTCATTGCCCTCTGGTTTCTCGAATTTCATTGAGTAGATTTTGAATTATAAGTGTTCTCAAAGTTGTCGGCACTATCAGGGCTTTTCCTGTTCTTTGTATGTTTCATGTGATTCAAGACCGAATTAGAGTAGACTCAAACATGAACGTTATTCTACTAGTTATCCTCTTCAGGTTCTGTGTTGAACGTTTTGTCTAAATGTCATCAGTTAGAGAGTTATAAGCGTGTTAATAGGGTTGTTGCATGAAACTACGTCTTCAGGTTACTCTTGGTCTGACCTGGTATTCTACTTGATCAAAACCTATCGAAACCACACTTATTTTCCAATTCTGATTTACTGGAAGTGCCCTTGTATGTCTAGGTTGTTTTAAAACTAGTTTCGTTATTTTTCATGCCTGTACATTTTGTTCTCTATTTTTGAATAACCTTGTGTCAAAAGAAGGAAAGACAGGTCCGTAATCCAAAGCTCTGTCCTTGCTCTGTCAAAGTCAGGCACGGACCCTGTGAACGTGACGGCCCGATAGGTCGCGTTCAGAGGGTTGATTGCGACATACCCCATGTCGCTTTTCTCAAGGCGACATGCGCTCCGTCGCTATCCGGCTACCTGTTCTGACAACACCTTGTCGCCTTCCTTGTAAGACCCTGTCGCGATCTGACCCCCGGCCTGACACCCCTGTCGCCCTTTATATGCCCCTATCGTGATCTCAAGATTTTGCAGAAAACCCCACTAACTGTCTTACAAACCTAACCACTATTCTCGAGGTCTGGTTAATGTAATATTTAGGGTATTTCACGTGTTTTGGGTCTGATTAATGCATGGTGGTTATTTTAATGGCTTAAAAGTGTTAACCCATTTAAAAGCTTTAATTACATGAATGCTATTCTAAAGTGCTCCTTAAATGTTATGATCAGTTCATGCTTCTTGTGATTTAATCTTCCTATTGTTCTTCCACGTTTAAATGATAATTATTATCTTTAAATCTTGCAAACCCACGTGTAGTTAAATGCATAGTTTTATTGCATGCTATCATGTTAAGTGTTTTCCGCAAGTTTGAGAATTGAGACACGCGTACCGCACTACACACTCGCACTATTAGGCAGCCCTTTCTTGGGAAATTGGAAACTCTCTACTGTCATCCGAATCTGTAGACTAGCGACCTTTTCACCAAGGCCTCCGTAAATCTCCTTTGACCATAGATTCCCACATGGCCGACGAGTTGGTTGTACCATTGAAGTTCCTGGAGATAGCGTGCACTTCCTTTCTCTTCTTGTTCTCGTGAGTGTGATTGACCATCTAGACTAAAGCCATTAATGTAAAGGTTTAACTAAAGTACAAATCGTACCGTTATGCTGCCGAATTTATCTCTTGACCATTGTTATCATGAAATCATGTTCAATTACTTATTACTTGTTCCATCATCATCATGAACATGACATTACACATGCTTACTTATTGAAACTCTCATTGGCCATTATTAATGACTGTGGGTATCTACATTTAAAAAAAAAAATTACATGAGATGCTGACAGGCACGGCGTGTGTCCAAGGGCTCCAATCTAGCCCCAATGACGGCGAGTCATAGATATACTGTTAACCATGGGGTATAATGATTACTAGCGTTGCATCTGCGCTGGGAGTCTTGCTTGCTTGTTGAATGATAGATACAATAACCACATACATGTGTCCTAGTGTACATTTTTGATGGATCTTTTCTCGGTGTACATCAGTGTCTACGTGCCTGATTAGTGTTACTTGATCGTGCTCGTACATTCTGCTTGCTTGCTTGCGTGATATGGCCATCCTGCATTTAATGCAATTAGTGATATTTTGCGTTCTTGACATCAATTGAAATCTTGCGTGCTTGTACAAAGTGATCTATTGCAGTTCTATCTTGTCATTTGTTCATCAATCTTACTCTATCATAATCACTCTCTCTAGTGTTTTATATATCATGTTTTAACGAGTTTTATTCGTACTTGCATATCATCATCGTACTTGCCTAGTTCTAAAATGTTAATCACTTATATCATTGCCCGCACATTGAGATATAAATCCTACTGGGCTAGTTTGCTCATCCCCTACTTTTACCCAATCTAGGGACTATGAAGTTCAAGAGGAAGAGCAAGTCGAGGATGGGGATGCGTTCGAGTGAAGAGCGTTCCAACTATGAGTCTAGTTATAGTAATTGCTATGAGAGTTAGAATTGTAGTAGGAAGTGAGGAATAAATGTACTTTCCTTTTATTGAGTCTTTGTCCTGTACTAGTGTCCTTTGAATACAAAGAGTTGAGTTTTGAATATAATTTATATGAGTTCAACATATGGGCCCTATTATGATGTTGTGTGATTTCACAATTAGTGCGTGCTAGCTAGAGGCTTATTTGCCGACTGTTCACGTCTCAGGATATCGACTTTAAGTAATCAATAATATCCGCTGCGTAATTCTCGGGACGTGACAGTTTAGTGGTATCAGAGCCTAGGAATACCAAGTAGGATATGTCTCAGGAATAGGAGATACCTATGGAACCTAGGTCATGGAAATTAAATATAGTACCTAGTGAGAATGGGTAGAGACTGGGAATGTGATAGAAAGAATTAAACACTGCTACCCATTGACTCTTATAATGTATCTAGAGACATTAATTGGTTTCCATCCTTTTCTCAGGAACCCTCATAACACTTACACTCAACTGCAATGGCTTGTAATCAATGGCAAGCTATGCAAGAAACCGTGGCTGGATTGACCCAGGCACTATAAATGTAGTTCAGACTGGAAATCAAGCTGGAGCTGCAAGGAATGGAGCCGGTGATTACACCAAATTTTAGGAGTTTAAACCCTCCTCGTTTCTCTGGACCCCCTGACCCAGACGAGGCAGAAAACTGGCAGGAAGAAATAGAAAGGATCTTCCAAGTAATGCAATGCACTAATAGGGAGAAGGTGGTACTGGCCACTTTTCAATTTACCAAGGATGCCGAGCGTGGTGGAAGGCCACATCGGCCCACCTGCCTAATGTAGCTGAACTAGAGTGGGCGGATTCCTGGAGATATTCGGGGAAAGTATTTCTCTGAGAGAGTCAAGGAGAAGAAGGCAACAGAGTTTGCCGCACTGAAACAGAAAGGGATGTCCGTGGCTGAGTATGAGGCTCAGTTCGTGCGTCTTGCTGTGTATGCCCCACACCTGGTGGGAACTGAAAGGCTGAAGGCTAACCGTTTCATGGATGGGCTCAGGCCCATGTCATTGAAAGGCTCGGACCACACAATATTCAAACTTAGACTGAGATGGTCCAAAGAGCTCAGCTGGTAGAAGACACCATGGCCAAAGTAGAGGGCATGAGGGGCAAGGACAACTCCAAGCCGGTCTTCGTCAAGAAGGGAGCACCTAATATCCTCCAACCTTTCGTAACAACAACAACAAGAGGCCGAATGCCGGAAGAGATGCTGCGGGAGACAAGAGAGTCAAAGTGGAAGGTAGGCAGTTGGCTGAAAACTGCAAATTCTGTGATAAACTAAGACACCGAGTGAAGAATACTGGAAGAAGCTAGGGCATGCTTGAGATGTGGTGGTTGTGACCACCGTATTCCTAATGTCCTATGCTGAAGGACCAGCAGGCAGAGTTCAGAATATACCACGGCGTCAGGGACGCCTTAATGCTGTCATAGAAGCTGACCTACCGAGGAAGGGGGTATGGTGGAAGGTACCATTTCCATACACTCTCAACCTGCTTTTGTACTTATTGATACTGGAGCTGCATATCTTTTATTTCCACCACATTTGCTGCAACCTACCTGTCAAACCTGTACCCTTGAAATCCAAGATCACAGTAGCCTCACCACTAGGCTGAGAATCTGAACTCACCCACTACTTGCCAAAATGTGAAACTATAATAGGAGGACACAATCTCCCGCCAACCTTATCTATTTAGACATGAAGGGTTATGATGCCATTTGGGTGTCGATTGGCTAATTGAATATGATGCCGATGTAAACTGTCGCCATAGGAGGGTCACTTTAAAAGACCAAACCTCCCAACTCTATCACTACTTGGCAACCGATATCACAAACACCCCATCTTGATATCCTCCCTAAAGGCTTCTAAGCTGATCAACCAGGGTTGTGACGCTTTCTAGTTTCCATCTTGGCAACTGAAAAGAAGAAACCATCCCTAGAAGACATTCCAACAGCCAGGGACTACCCTGATGTATTTCCAGAGGAATTACCTGGTATACCACCGGAGCGGGAGGTAAACTTCACCATTGAATTACTCCCTGGGGCAGCCCCTGTTTCAAAGGCTCCGTACCGCATGTCCCCTGTGGAATTGCAGGAGTTGAAGAGGCAGATCCAAGAATTGCTAGATCAGGGTTTTATCAGGCCTAGCACATCTCCGTGGGGAGCGCCAGTGCTATTTGTCAGAAAGAAGGACGGGACAATGAGGCTATGCATTGATTACCGTCAGTTAAATAGTTGACAATAAAGAATAAGTATCCACTGCCCGCATCGACGAGCTGTTTGACCAGATCTCCGGTGCACAATACTTCTCCAAGATAGATCTTAGATCTGGCTACCATCAACAAAGAATAAAGGAGGAGGATATTCACAAGTCTGCATGCCGAAGTAGATATGGTCACTATGAGTTCGTAGTTATGCCGTTTGGTTTAACAAATGCTCCAGCGGCTTTCATGCAACTTATGAATAATATAGGCATACCTGGACCAGTTTATAGTAGTGTTCATTGATGATATCCTTATTTACTCCAAATCCAAAGAAAAAACACGAAGAACACTGAAGGTGGCTGTGCAAGTGCTTAGAGACAATCAACTCTATGCCAAACTTAGAAAGTGTGAATTCTGGATGGAAGAAGTGTCTTTCCTTGGCCACATCATATCCAAGGAGGGAATATTTGTAGATCCATCTAAGGTGGAGGCGGTTAAAGAACTGGTCAAGGCCGACAACTGTGTCGGAGATTAGAAGCTTTCTGGGTTTAGCGGTTCTTATCGTCGCTTCATTAAGGACTTCTCAAAGATAGTTGTACCATTGACCAGACTTACCAGGAAGGAGAATCCATTTGCATGGACTAATGAATGTGAAGAAAGTTTCAGGGCATTGAAAGAATACCTTACCTCAGTACCCATACTGACCCTGCCAGTTGCTGGGGGTAGTTTTGTAGTTACACCGATGCATCCGGGATCGGCTTGGCTGTGTGCTGATGCAAAATGAGAAAGTTATATGCTACACGTCCAGACAATTGAAGAAGCACGAGGACAATTATCTGTACATGATCTGGAGCTAGTGCTGTAGTCTTCGCCTTGAAAATATGGCGTCATTATCATATGGTGAGAAATTCATTGTATTTCTGACCATAAAAGCTTAAAGTATCTGTTTTCTCAGCAGGACTTAAATATGAGACAACGGAGGTGGTGGAGTATCTCAAAGACTTCGACTTGACGATCCAATATCATCCAGGAAAAGCAAATGCTGTGGCAGATGCTCTAAGTAGGAAGCCAATGATCACATTATCAAGTTTAATGGTAGATGAATGGAAGTTATTAGAAGATTTCGCCAAGTTAAATATTGATGCTGACGTCAAAGAGAAGGGATGCTTTGTTGCTAGTGTTAGAGCGCAACCCATACTATGGAGGACATCACAACACTCCAAGACAATGACCCTGTATTTGTGGAGATTAAAGCTAATCTAGACTAGAGGCTGGATTTCTCATTAACTGAAGATGGAAGGTTATTGTTCCGGGACCGAATTTGTGTACCTGACCATGCGGAGACAAAGAAAATAATTATGGATGAGGCTCACAAGACCAGGTATACCATCCATCTGGAATACCAAGATGTATCAAGATTTGAAAAGAAGCTTTGGTGGCCTAATATGAAGAGAGAGGTGGCGAAATATGTCGCCCGATGCTTAACATGTCAAAAGGTCAAGGCGGAGCACTTACGACCCGCAGGTAAACTGAAAACCCTAGAAATCCCGGCATGGAAATGGGAAGGTATAGGGATGGACTTTATTTTCGGTCTACCCAAATCTAGAGGTGGTTCGATGGTATCTGGGTTATTGTCGACCGCTTAACTAAGTCGGCTCACTTCTTGCCAGTGAAGAATAAGTGGTCAGTAGATGTTCTGGCGCATTGTACGTAAAGGAAATAGTCAGATTACATGGAGTACCGGTGTCTATCGTGTCTGATAGAGACCCATGTTCACATCCCACTTTTGGAAAGGACTGCACTACTCCTTGGGATCTAAACTAAACTTTAGTACGGCTTTCCATCCACAGACAGATGGTCAGACGGAAAGAACCAACTAGGTGATTGAAGACATGCTTAGAGCATGTGTCCTAGATTTTGGAGGAAGCTGGCACGAACACTTATCCCTCGTGGAGTTCACCTACAATAATAACTATCAAGCTAGCATTCAAAGGCACCATTTGAAGCACTCTACGGTAGGAGTTGCCGATCTCCAATATACTGGTATGATGTTGGCGAAAAACAAATGCTAGGACCTAGATGATAAGAGAAACCACAGAAAAGGTAAAGCTTATTAAAGAAAGAATGGCAGTAGCGCAGCAAAGACAAAAGGCATATGCAGATAATAGAAGAAGAGACTTGGAGTTTCAGGTTGGTGAACATGTATTCTTGAAAGTGTCTCTAGGCCGTGGGATCAGGCGATTAGCATTAAAGGCAAGTTGTCACCAAGGTTGTCGAGCCTTTCAAAATCCTTGAAAGAGTCGGTGAGGTGGCATATCGTCTCGCCTTACCACCACAAATGGACGGAATACACAATGTGTTCACATATCCATGTTGAAAAAGTATGTACGAGATCCATGGCATGTAATAGAATATGAGCTCTTGGAATTCAACAAAGACGGAACATATGAAGAGAAGCCAATTAAGATCGTGGATCGGGAACTGCGCCAACTAAGGAACAAAGTTTTTCCACTAGTAAGGGTTAGATGGAATCAACGCATGGATGAAGACGACACGTGGGAAACCGAGGAAGCAATGCGCAAAAGATACCTGGAGTTATTCAACAAGTACACCTCACTTGTACAAAATCATTCTTATATGAATTTGGGGACCAAATTCTCTTAAGTGGGGGAGGGTGTAGCACCCCGGAAATTTTAAATTACATAAAAAATCCAAATAAATGGAAATAAATAATTTCCATAATATCGGAGCATTTAAACCTACGTGTCATTATTGTATGTGCTAAAATATAAAGGAACAATCTGTAAAAATAAGAAATCAACCCACACATTATTCTTAGGGGTTCCACGAAAGAATTCGTGTAATGAAAAATCCGAATACCAAGTGAACATCACAGGGTGACCAATTATCCGAATTAGGAAACAAGTCGAAAACCGGTAACACGGAAATACTACGCAATCATAAATTAAATAAAAATGTTAGAAATGCTTCTAACAATATATAATAATGACCCAATATCATAAGTGGGCCAATGGACGACATATGGCCCAAAATCAAATGAAGCAAGAAAATACATAGAAATTGTAACCATAAATAAGTTGAATTTAAAAGAGGCAATTAGAGTTGAATGGGGATACAAACATGCAGTCATGGCAACCCAAATTCGTGCCTACCCATCCATGGAAGTTGCTTGATGGCCAAGACTCTCTAATGGAGGAAGAAATCATCAAAAATAGGAAACCAACATGTCAATCCTGAAACCCTTCTTTTTAGTTGTAATAGGACTCCTAAACACCATGGCTACTTAAATACTCTTCACCCAAACCCTAGGGACGAATAGAACTTGCTGGGGTCATGCGGAGGAGCTCTCAGTGGATGGAGATAGGAGATCAAGCATACCAAGCTCATCTTCTTCCCCGTTCATCTGCTACGACCTGCACAAACCACCTTCTTGAAGCCATCAAAGGTAGGCCAAACCTAAATCCCATCGTGCAAGGCTTATACCCCTGGAAAGAGGGTCGAGTCTACTTCCAACCAAGTGAAATGCCCAAATTCCATGCAGTATACACGGAGTATTAGGCGTTCTACAAACAGTGGTCTGAACACGGTTTTCTGAAGAACGAGACTTCATCAACCCAAGAGGTAGGTTTTCTCGGGCCAAATATTAATATCCTATACCAAATGTGTAGAGCATCAAGTTAGATTTTATTGCCCTCTGGTTTCTACGAATTTCAATGAGTAGATTTTGAATTATAAGTGTTTTCTCAAAGTCGTGCACTATCAGGGCTTTTCCTATTCTTCATATGTTTCATGTGATTCAAGACCGAATTAGAGTAGACTCATAACATGAAAGTTATTCTACTAGTTATCCTCTTCAGGTTCTGTGTTGAACGTTTTGTCTAAATGTCATCAGTTAGAGAGTTATAAGCGTGTAATAGGGTTGCTGCATGAAACTACGTCTTCAGGTTACTCTTGGTCTGACCTGGTATTCTACTTGATCAAAACCTATCGAAACCATCCTTATTTTCCAATTCTGATTTACTGGAAGTACCCTTGTATGTCTAGGTTGTTTTAAAACTAGTTTCGTTATTTTTCATGCCTTGTACATTTTGTTCTCTATTTTGAACAACCTGTGTCAAAAGAAGGAAAGATAGGTCCGCAATCCAAAGCTCTGTCCTTGCTCTGTCAAAGTCAGGCACGGACCCTGTGAACGCGACGGCCCGATAGGTCGCGTTCAGAGGTTGATTGTGACATACCCCTTGTCGCTTTTTCAAGGCGACATGCGCTCCGTCGCTATCTGCTACCTGTTCTGACAACACCTTGTCGCCTTCCTTGTAAGACCCTGTCGCGATCTGACCCCCGCCTGACACCCCTGTCGCCTTCCTTATATGCCCCTGTCGCGATCTCAGGATTTTGCAGAAAACCCACTTACTGTCTTACGGACCTAACCACTATATCCGAGGTCTGGTTAATGTAATATTTAGTGTGTATTTCACGTGTTTTGGGTCTGATTAATGCATGGTGGTTATTTTAATGGCTTAAAAGTGTTAAACCCATTTAAAAGCTTTAATTACATGAATGCTATTCTAAAGTGCTCCTAAATGTTATGATCCATTCATGCTTCTTGTGATTTAATCTTCCTATGTTCTTCCACGTTAAATGATAATATTATCTTTAAATCTTGCAAACCCACGTATGGTTAAATGCATGGTTTTATTGCATGCTATCATGTTAAGTCTTTTTCGCATGTTTGAGAATGAGACACGGGTACCACACTACACACTCGCACTGTTAGGCAGCCTTTTCTTGGGAAATTGGAAACTCTACCGGTCATTCCGAATCGGTAGACTAGCGACCTTTTCACGAAGGCCTCCGTAAATCTACTCTGACCATGGATTCCCACATGGCTGACGAGTGGTTGTACCATTGAAGTTCCTGGAGATAGCGTGCACTTCCTTTCTTTTCTTGTTCTCGTGAGTGTGATTGACCATCTAGACTAAAGCCATTAATGTAAAGGTTTAACTAAAGTACAAATCGTACCGTTATGCTGCCGAATTTATCTCTTGACATTGTTATCATGAAATCATGTTCAATTACTATACTTGTTCCCATCATCATCATGAACATGACATTACACATGCTTACTTATTGAAACTCTCATTGGCCATTATTAATGACTGTGGGTATCTACATTTAAAAAAAAAAATTTACATGAGATGCTGACAGGGCACAGCGTGTGTCCAAGGGCTCCAATCTAGCCCAATGACGGCGAGTCATAGATATACTGTTAACCATGGGGTATAATGATTACTAGCGTTGCATCTGCGCGGGAGTCTTGCTTGCTTGTTGAAAGATAGATACATAACCACATACGTGTCCTAGTGTACATTCTTGATGGATCTTTTCTCGGTGTACATCAGTGTCTACGTGCCTGATTAGTGTTACTTGATCGTGCTTGTACATTCTGCTTGCTTGCTTGCGTGATATGGTCATTCGGCATTTAATGCAATTAGTGATATCTTGCGTTCTTGACATCAATTGAAATCTTGCGTGCTTGTACAAAGTGATCTATTTCCAGTTCTATTTGTCATATTGTTCATCAATCCTCTCTATCATAATCACTCTCTGTAGCTTGTTTTATATATCATGTTTTAAGAGTTTTATTCGTACTTGCATATCATTCATCGTACTTGCCTAGTTCTAAAATGTTAATCTCTTATATCATTGCCCGCACATTGAGATATAATCCTACTGGGCTAGTTTGCTCATCCCTACTTTTACCCATCTAGGTGACTATGAAGTTCACGAGGAAGAGCAAGTCGAGGATGGGGATGCGTCGAGTGATGAGCGTTCCAACTATGAGTCTAGTTATAGTAATTTTCTATGAGAGTTAGAACTTGTAGTAGGAAGTGATGAATAAATGTACTTTCCTTTTTATTTGAGTCTTTGTCTGTACTAGTGTCTATTTGAATACAAAGAGTTGAGATTTGAATATAATTTTATTGAGTTCAACATATGGCCTATTATGATGTTGTGTTGATTCAATTAGTGCATGCTAGCTAGAGGCTTATTTGCCGACTGTTCACGTCTTGGGATAAAGACTTTAAGTAATCAATTACTATCCGCTGCGTAATTCTCGGGACGTGACAAAAATACATCTTCTAGGAAGGACGAGATTGGCCATCATAATTGCTAGTAATCTTGAAGAAGGGCAGGAGAAGAATGATTGAAGTCTTGAAAATTCATAGAAAAACTTTTCAAATGCAAGATAGGTCTGGTTATTTAATTCTCGGCTTCGTCCATTTCGGGAAAATGAAGTCCGATGGGATGGTCCGTACACTGTGTCAAAACTTATGACAATGGTGCTGTCATCATTCTTGACCTTAAAACTGGACAATCATTCACTGTTAATGGGCAGAGGTTAAAGCATTCCTTTGAAAGCCCACATTCCTTGAAAATTGATTCTACCAAGTTAGCTGAGCCGAATGGAGCCTAATTGCATCTGCTGAAGACGATAAAACTTAGCGCTTCTTGGGAGGCAAACCAAGTGTACAGATTTCCTTCATCAGGTATTCTCTGTCTTACTTTCCTTTCTTGTAAATAAGTAGGGGGGGGAGGTAGAATAAGCATGCATTCATAGTCCTCATCCCAAACATGCTTCATTTCTTTTCTTGAGCTTGTACATATGCAAATAAACTTTTTTCACAATGTTTCATCTTTGAATTAAATGCTGGGCATTGTAAAAAAACTCAGACTATGTGTCTGATCTTTAACCATTAGAATTTTATGGTTGTCACATCCCTTTGCAAAATCCATGTTAAGTAGCCTCTAGTAAAAGATACATGTACTTCTTGTCTACCTTATGTAAGGATTTTATGCAAGAAGTTTTCATACACACACTCACAGCCACGTAGACTAGCTGAACCCGAATGTAGCAAAATCTGTTAAAGCTAGTAAGAGAGAGGCGATGGTTTTTTCCTTCCCCTTAAGTGAATTGTGAAGTAGGTGAAGACGTGTGATCAAGGAACCTGACTGTCCATTCTTTTAAGAGGAAAAGAAAAAGAAAAGTAAAAAAGCAAAAAGCAAAAGCAAAAGAAAAATATATCCATGAAAAATGCCCCGGATCTGAGTAAAGTTGGACTCGCTACTCTTGAAAAGTGATGTGTTGTGCAGCATTATGGATAAAAAAGAAAGAAAGAAATTCTGAGTGCACAAAGTGCAAATAAAGAGGCAAAGTCCTCGGCTCAGAGAAATAATCCTCAAGGAAGTTGGGCATAATGGAACTGAGAGAACAACAAGATCTGATTGAGCAAGGATCTTATTCCACAAATCTTTCTTCTCCCTCGAATTAATCTAATCTCAAATACTAGCTGAGATAGAGAAGCTCAGGAGGGCTGATGTGAACTCTTAAGTGAGCTACCTTTTGTGCACAAATTCTTGCCATAAGCCCTTACAATTAGGAAAGACTTATCTTTACATTAATCTTTTACATGATGACTGTTTAGCATGAGACATTTTTCTAGTCCTATATTGGAATAATTTTATTGCTAAGGGACTAGCAATGTTCAAGTAGGGGGGAGTGATAACATACATAATTTTTAGCGTTAAATTTCACATTTAGTTATTTAGACATCTTTGTCCATAAATAATGCACAATTTGATTTTAATTTCATTTTCATCTATTAATAGTTTTCGAGTATATTAGTGAAATAATTTTGGTAAAATACATAGTTAGATTTCATTAATAAAGTCAATAATTCTTTGAATAGTTGACTAATAAAAGTATTTTCTATTTTGCAAATACATTGTACAAAAATAATTTTTAAGTTTCTTATATCTAATAATTCTTGTAAACAAATTAGATTTAAAATAAATTTTAGTAAAATAAATAAATCAAAACCAATCATGCCACATACCCTCCTCATAAATCCATTTGCGCCATTACCCTTATCTCAGCCAAACCCACCACTGAAACTTTATTAATAAGTTTTTTTTTACCTCACTTATCATTTTGCCACATGTACTATTAAAACCCCACTTAATAAACCCATTTTTTTGTCTTTCTTCCCAACAGGTGGAGGCGGTGTAGAACCTGCTGGAAGCAAGGCTGGGGCATGCGGATTTGGGGCTTCTGGAAATTTGCTGCTGTGGAGCTCTGATGCGCGGAAGAGGAGCTCTGCTGGGCGGCCAGCGACAGGTCTGCTGAAGCTGGGGCTCCCGTGCGATGGGCCTAGGCATGGTGTGGGCTGGGTCTACTGGAAGCAGTTGAAGGTGGCATCCTGCTGGGCATGGCGGTTTGGGTGTGAAGCCTGGTATGTGGTGCTGAAGCGATAGGGTGTGCTGAGGGGCGGAGGGCACTGCGCGGCTTGGTGCGATGCGGAGCGGCACCAGGAGCTGG
>JACBKR010006192.1:0-14059 GCA_014218235.1 Colocasia esculenta | reverse complement strand
ATCGTGTGAGGAAACGCCGTGGCGTGGTGCAATTCCTGTGGGAGCTCGCGGAGGGTTCGCTGTGAACGGGAGATTGCGGGAGGTTTTAGCGTGTTCTGAGGTAGGGAATGACCCTGTAGTACCTATAGGGGTAATAAAAATAGAATGCATGAAACTGCATGATAATGGCAATTTCGGGTCATGGTACCATGCGGGGTTCTAAGGGTGGTTTGATGGAATTAATGGTTAATTCATGTAGTTTAAATCTTAATGATGTATGTTTAGCTTGGAAAATGGTTCCTCAGGTTTTCTCGTTGTTTGATGATTGTAAAACCTGTAGAATCGATTTAGGGTTCTGCAGGAATAGTGGCCGAAGAACTTGGCGTCAACATCGACTATCGCCAAGTTCATCAGCCAGGATATAGACGGCCAGATCCATTGCCGACTACTTCCTGTAAGCGGCAGTCGATGTGGGCGCCTACGTGTATATAAGCAGAAAAGGCTATTTGAGGTATTTGTCGATAATAAGTGGTGCGTTGGCATCTGTGGTGCACTGAGTGCACAAAGTTACTATATTTAGCATACGGGGTATGCAGTGAGTTACTTACTTTCGTGGCTACGTGTTGTTCACGCGAGTCCAGTTGAGTTCACGTGTGGTGGACCGTTGTTACTTGTGGTTTACGTAAGGTTTCACGTGGTTTGTGTGTGACGTGCACGTGGTTTTGTGTACGTGGCGAGTAGTACGACGCCTACCGTGGTTACCTCTCCAGTTGGGTGCCCCAGGTTCTTTGTGAGCCAGGCTGTTAGCTCGGGGCTTTGTCCCGGTACTTGTGTTGTACCGTCGAGGTCTGTGTCATCTGACCTGGACACCCTCACTCCTGTGTTTGAGTTGTACGTCCGGATGAGGGAAAGACGATAGTGGGACAGTGACACGTGTGTTTGTCTTTAGTCACTTGTAGCGCACTCGTAGTTGGGGGTACGGACACCAGTAGTCGACACTGGTCCCAGTAGTCCTTTTCCAATGCCTCACTCTAGCGAGCCCAGGCCAGGGTCTCTGGAGGTGCCAGGCATGGGCCTGTGACCGTGTGGTAAGCAAGTGGTGGTGTTTAGTTGTCTCCACAGTTGCTTGACCTTTTCTCGTGGAGCGGCAGCTAGACCTTCGTCTGTGGCTGCGAGACTGAGAGGTAGACTATGTTAGCTTGTCCGAGTCAGTTTCTGGTTGTCGCGAACCAGTTCACGTGGCTCGTGTTTGGCGTCTCTACTTTAGCGTACACCTGTATGGTTTGACGTTTAATTTTACAGTTGTTCTCGTAGTCGGCAGGACGGTGAGTACTTTTACAGCTTAATATCTGCTCAACTGTTCTAAAATTATTGGTACTGTTCATTGCTTTGTACCTGTGGTTTTTGTTTGCTCGGTTTTGGGGGAGTTCCCTACTGAGCCAGTGACTAGCGAGGCTCACCCCTACCCCACAGGTGAGAGCGAGGAGGACGTTTCACGACCGTCGTCCAGTTCAGAGCCGCGCCGTAGCAGTGCAGGGTCGGTACCTCCAGCTGTGTAGTAGCAGCTCCAGCAGTGTAGTGTAGTTAGTTGTTTAATTTCCTCAGTTGTGCCTCGGGGTATGCCCCAGGCTCTTGTACTTCTTTTCAGTTTTTGTGGAAATATGGCTATATAACTTGTGAAATATATATTAAATGTGGTATGTTCCTTTGTGTTTACATGAACTGTGGTTTGGTATCCCTTGCGAGGCTTCGGCCGTTCGCGGGAGGCGGACTCGGATCAAGTACATTATTGGTTTAACAGGCTTGGCCGAGGCGTTCCGTCACAGTTGGTATCAGAGCAAGGTCCGTGTTAATATAAGGGAATTAGTAAGATATATAGCCTTATTTCGGTCTTGTACACTGCTGGTAGGGACCCTGGTTTTTGATAATTTGTTGTTTGATTTTGTTTGGTATTTTGTTTATGTAGAAATTTCTAGAATGGCTGATAAAAGAGATTGGGTTGGTGGAGGAGATGATCCAGAGGAAAGTACTCAGCGTATGATAGAAAGAATTTGGGAGAGCCTCACGGATATTCGGGCGATGATGGATCAGCATGCGCCGGTACCGCCGGTTGCAGTGCCACCTGGGGATGGAGAGACTATACATGTAGCTCCAGTCCCGCCAAGGGTAGAGGTGCCTTTTGCAGCACCTGTGCCACCACCACCACCAGTGCTGATAGCAGAAGAACCAGTGATGCAGGTGGAGAAGTTTCTGAGATTGCAGCCACCTACTTATTCAGGAGGGCCAATCCAGATACAGCAGAGCACTGGGTTCATGAGATTGAAAGAGTTTTTGCAACTATGAGGTGTCCGGCAGCAAATAGAGTTGTGTTAGCTGCTTACCAGTTGAGAGGTTTTGCTTTGGAATGGTGGCGACTGAAGATGCAGACCACCTTCGCAGGCAGGACAGAAGAGGCCATCACTTGGTCGGAATTTCTCGATGTATTTAATGATACATTCTTTCCGATTCAAGTGCAGTAAGTGAAAAGAGAGCAATTTCGGACTCTCCAGCAAGGTAACTCTTCAGTTTTAGAGTACCAGATGAGATTTATGGCACTTAGCCGTTATGCGCCTTATGTAGTTTTAGATAATAATATGATGGTTGAGTACTTCATTAGAGGTTTGAGAGTGGAGTTGCAGGATGCGATAGTACCTCTCATGTGCAAGACAGTGGAGGAAGCAGCCAGAGAGCAGCTACATTGGAGAGGTCTATTCGGACTCGTCAGGTGGGTGAGTCAAGTTCAGGTAGTTTTTGGCTACCGCAGCAGTCAGTTGGTGCAAGTAAAGGTAAAGCACCAGCAGGACCTTCTTCATCAGGCTTTGGTAAATGGGGCCAAAAATTAAAGCAAGCATTTAAAGGCAAAGGAAGAGAATGGGGAGGTCGTCCGCAGTTCCAGCAAGGCCGAGGTAGGCCTGAGGTGGAGGAGTCACAGCAGAGTACTGCCAGGCAGCCTATTACTCCACCAGGGTATCGATGTTATAATTGTAATCAACCAGGGCATTGATCCGCAATTGTCCCTATCCGAGATAATATGGGTATGGAAGAGGTGTGCAGCAGCAGCAGCCTCAGCAGTTTCAGCAGCCATAGGCAGGTCGTGGCAGAGGAGCACCGCAGCAGTGGGGAAGAGGCCGGGTTATGGCTATCACTCGAGCCCAGGCGGAGGCATCGAATATAATAGAAGGTACTTTACCTCTTTATGAATTCAGCAAGAATTTTATTTGATTCGGGTGCCTCTCATTCTTTCATTTCCGAAGAATTCTGGATTGTATAGCTCATCCTTTAGAGGAAAAGTCTTGTGAGTTAGTAGTGGAGGTTCCTTCGGGTGAGTTCCTACTCACTTCAAGCTATATAGATGAAGCTCTGTTATGATTGAAGGGAACCAGATGCGGGTCAGTTATGCCCTGCAGTTGTCAGATTATGATATTATTCTGGGTATGGATTGGCTTGAGATGTATGGAGCAATGTTAGATTGCAGAAAGAAAAGGATCAGGTTTTGTCATCCTAATGGTGCAGTATTTGAATATCAAGGTATGCTTTTTTATACCTCTAAGTTTCTAATTTCTGCAATTAAAGCTAGAAAGTTGATAAATGCTGGATGTGTGGCTTATTTAGCCTCGGTAAGTCTGGTAGAAGCTAGTCAGCCAGTGGAAGCAGTTCCCGTGGTTAGGGAATTTACTGATGTTTTTCCTGAGGATTTGCCTGGTTTAGCTCCACATAGAGAGATGGACTTTACCATTGAGTTCTGCCAAGTACCATGCCGATTCTAAAGCTCCATATCGGATGGCACCAGCAGAACTTAAAGAATTGAAAAAGCAGTTAGAAGAATTGTTGCAGAAAGGGTTTATTAGACCGAGTCATTCCCCGTGGGGAGCGCCGGTTTTATTTGTGAAAAAGAAAGATGGAAGTTTTCGGATGTGTATTGATTATAGAAAGTTGAATGATGTGACCATTAAGAATAAGTACCTGTTGCCGAGGATAGATGATCTGTTTGATCAGTTGCAATCAGCAAAGGTATTTTCTAAATTGATTTGAGATCCGGGTACCATCAGTTGAGAATCAAAGAGGAGGATATAGATAAGACAACTTTCAGAACCAGATATGGTCACTTTGAGTTTGTGGTTATGTCATTTGGGTTGACTAATGCTCCTGCAGGTTTTATGGATCTGATGAATAGAATTTTTCATCCATATTTAGACCAATTTATTGTGGTCTTATTGATGATATTCTAATTTATTCCGCATCTGAAGAGGAGCATGCATCTCATTGAGGTTTACTCTGCAGTTGTTAAGGGATAACCAGTTGTTTGCTAAATTCAATAAGTGTGAATTTTGGTTAAAAGAAATTCATTTCTGGGTCATGTTATTTCAGCTAAAGGAATAGCAGTGGACCAAGTAAAGTGGAAGCAGTAATGAGATGGGAAGTGCCTAGGACAATAACGAGATTAGAAGTTTTCTGGGATTGGCAGGTTATTATAGGCGCTTTATTCAAGATTTTTCTAAGATAGCAGCACCTATGACTAAATTGACCAGGAAAGGGTGCCATTGTGTGGTCCGGTGAATGTCAGAAAAGTTTTATGGAATTGAAGAAGAGACTTACATCAGCACCTATATTGACATTACCGGCAGGGAGTGGTGGTTTTGTGTTGTATACTGATGCTTCAAGGAGAGGACTTGGCGCAGTGCTTATGCAGCATGGTAAAGTGATAGCTTATGCGTCCAGGCAATTGAAGCCAGCAGAGGAGAATTACCCCATCATGATTTGGAATTGGCAGCAGTTGTGTTTGCCTTGAAAATGTGGAGGCATTATCTGTATGGCGAGAGATTGAGATCTTTACAGATCATAAAAGTTTGAAGTATATTTTCTCGCAAAAAGATTTGAACCTTCGCCAGCGCAGATGGATTGAGATTTGAAGGATTATGATTTCAGTTTGGCTTACCATCCGGGTAAGGCCAATGTTGTAGCAGATGCGTTGAGCAGAAAGGCATATATGAATCTATGATGATAAAGAATGGAAGCTATATGAAGAAATAGTAGAGAATTCTTTGTATGTGCCCAGTAGTCAGCGACGGGCGGTACTAGCTGCTAGTGCTGTAGAGCCATCTTTGTATTGGCAGATTATGAAGCTTAGAGAGCAGATGCAAGTTTAGCTGAAATTGTGAAAATGAAAGGAGTTACATAGATGATAATTGTGTGGTCAGGTCAGGGGCAGGTTGTTTGTTCCAGCAGAAAGAGAAGTGAAGCAACGAGTGTTGGATGAGCTCATAAATCTAGGTACACTATTCACCCGGGTAGTACTAAAATGTACCATGATTTAAGAAAGCATTTTTGGTGGCCTCATATGAAGAAAGAAATAGTAGAGTTTGTTGCAAAGGTGTGCTATCTGTCAGCAAATTAAAGCAGAGCATCAGAAGCCTGGAGGTCTATTGCAACCGTTACCCATTCCACAGTGGAAATGGGATGATATTGCAATGGACTTTGTGGCAAGTTTACCAAGATCGAGTTCCGGGCATAATGGAATATGAGGTTGTTGACAGATTAACCAAGGTGTGCAGATTAGTGGCAGTGAGTATGTCTTGGACAGTGGACAGATTGACAAATATTTATGTTTAAAGAATTGTTCCACTGCATGGTATTCCGAAGACTATTGTATCTGATAGAGATCCAAGATTTACTTCTGGTTTTTGGAGAAGTTTGCGAAAGTAATTGGTACTGAGTTGAGGTATAGCTCCGCTTATCATCCCCAGACAGATGGTCAGACAGAGAGGACTATCAGACGATTGAAGATATGTTGCGAGCTTGTTGTTTAGTTTGGGGAGGTAGCTAGGAGCATCATTTGGGAATGGTTGAGTTTGCCTACAATAATAGTTATCATACCAGTCTTGGGATGGCACCGTATGAAGCTTTATATGGAAGGCCATGTAGAACCCCATTGAACTGGCATGAAGTGGGAGAAAGGCAGTTAGTGCGTCCTGAATTGATTCAGCAAACCACTGAAGTAGTGAAGCTTATTAAAGAGAAATTGCAGGCAGCTCAAAGCAGGCAAAAAAGTTATGCAGATATCAGAGAAGACCACTTCAGTTTGAGGTGGGAGATTTTGTTTCTTGAGAGTTTCCCCGAGTAAAGGAATTATGAGATTTGGCAAGACTGGAAAATTGAGTCCCATGTATGTGGGACCTTTCAAGTGCAAGAAAGGATTGGGGGAAATGGCTTATAGGCTGGATTTGCCACCGATTTTGCAGATGTGCATGATATTTTCCATGTCTCTATGTTAAGAAAGTGTATTGAAGATCCAGCTCAAATAATCAAATATCAAGGTGGTGACCTGAGGCCGGATATGACTATGCCTGAGTATTCGGTGCAGATCACAGATCGAGAGAAAGAAGCTGAGAAATAAAGAAATTGAGCCAGTTAAGTGAGATGGGAGAATAGGTTGGGTGGTGAGGATACCTGGGAGTTAGTCGAGGAGATGGCTAAAGGGTATCCCTATCTGTTGAATAAGCCTTCGTATTTCTTTTAGATGATAGTGCTTGTAAAGGTGTGTAGTTAAGTTGTTTAATTTTAATTGTAAATTGTGTATTTCGAGGTCGAAATTTTCTTTTTAGATGATAGTAATGTAACGTTGCGTGCTTTTCGGATCCATGCGGATCATGTGTGTAATGGTTGTGATGGTCGCTGTGAGGCTAGTGTTGTGTGGTTTGGATGTGTGGTTGATCAGGTTTGGTGCAGGTTAGCGGGATGTGCAGGTTTGGAACCTTAAACAGAACAGCATTGGCTGCTGTTGGTGCAGATTGACGGCCAGATATGGACGTTAATGAGTTAACGTCCATGTAAAGTGACATTAAGATATGAACTTAATGGCATAGGATGGGGATGTTTGTGGTGGCGGTTGCCATTGGCGGCAGAGGGGTTGACGCCAACCTGAGGATTCTGCAGGTTATAGGGTCACCCGAGAGCAGGCTCTTCACTGGTTCTCATTCTCCCTTGCCCCAGCTTCTTGTCCAGTGTTCCTAAAGCTTCCAACAGGTACTGAAGGGTGCTTGCAGGATCGTGGGACGTGTGGCGTTGCCGAATCGTGCGAGGAAACGCGTGGCGTGGTGCAATTCTGTGGGAGCTCGCGGAGGGTTCGGTGTGAACCGGGAGATTGCGGGAGGGTTTAGCGTGTTCTGAGGTAGGGAATGACCCTTGTAGTACCTATAGGTTGTAATAAATAAAATAGAAGCATGAAACTGCATGATAATGGCAATTTCGGGTCATGGTATCCATGCGGGGTTCTAAGGGTGGTTGATGGAATTTAATGGTTAATCATGTAGTTTAAATCTTAATGATGTATGTTAGCTTGGAAAATGGTTTCCTCAGTTTTTCTCGTTGTTTTGATGATTGTAAAACATGTAGAATCGATTTAGGGTTTCTGCAGGAATAGGCCGAAGAACTTGGCGTCAACATCGACTGTCGCCAAGTTCATCAGCCAGGATATAGACGGCCAGATCCATTGTCGTCTACTTCCTATAAGCGGCAGTCGATGTGGCCGCCTACTTGTATATAAGCAGAAAAGGCTATTTGAGGTATTTGTCGATAATAAGTGGTGTGTGGCATCTGTGGTGCACTGAGTGCACAAAGTTACTGTATTTAGCATACGGGGTATGCAGTGAGTTACTTACTTTCGTGGCTGCGTGTTGTTCACGCGAGTCCAGTTGAGTTCACGTGTGGTGGACCGTTGTTACTTGTGGTTTACGTAAGGTTTCACGTGGTTGTGTGTGACGTGCACGTGGTTTTGTGTACGTGCGAGTAGTACGACGCCTACCGTGGTTACCTCTCAATGGGGTGCCCCAGGTTCTTTGTGAGCCAGGCTGTTAGCGGGGCTTTGTCCGGTACTTGTGTTGTACCGTCGAGGTCTGTGTCGTCTGACCTGGACACCCTCACTCCTGTGTTTGAGTTGTACGTCCGGCTGAGGGAAAGACGACAGTGGGACAGTGACACTTGTGTTGTCTTTAGTCACTTGTAGCGCGCTCGTAGTTGGGGGTACAGACACCAGTAGTCGACATGGTCCCCAGCTAGTCCTTTTCCAATGCCTCACTCTAGCGAGCCCGGGCCAGGGTCTCTGGAGGTGCCAGGCATGGGCCTGTGACCGTGTGGTAAGCAAGTGGTGGTGTTTAGTTGGTCTCCACAGTTGCTTGACCTTTTCTCGTGGAGCGGCAGCTAGACCTTTCGTCTGTGGCTGCGAGACTGAGAGGTAGACCTATGTTAGCTTGTCCGAGTCAGTTTCTGGTGTCGCGAACCAGTTCACGTGGGTGTTTGGCTGTCTCTACTTTAGCTTGTACACCTGTACTGGTTTGTCGTTTAATTATTACAGTTGTTTCTCGTAGTCGGCAGACGGTGAGTACTTTTACAGCTTTAATATCCTGCTCAGCTGTTCTATAAATTATTGGTACTGTTCATTGCTTTGTACCTGTGGTTTTGGTTTGCTCGATTTTGGGGGAGTTCCCTAGCTGAGCCAGTGACTAGCGAGGCACCCCTACCCCCACAGGTGAGAGCGAGGAGGACGTTTCACGACCGTCGTCCAGTTCAGAGCCGCGCCGTAGCGGTGCAGGGTCGGTACCTCCAGCTGTGTAGTAGCAGCTCCAGCAGTGTAGTGTAGTTGTTTATTTCCTCAGTTGTGCCTCGAGGTATGCCTCAGGCTCTTGTACCTTTTCAGTTTTGTGGAAATATGGCTATGTAACTTGTGAAATATATATTAAATGTGGTATGTTCCTTGTGTTTACACGGACTGTGATTTGGGATCCCTTCCCGTTCGCGGGAGGCAGACTCGGATCAAGTACATTATTGGTTTACCAGCCGGCCGGCGAAGAAGTTTTAGCTCGGGCAGTTACCTTGCAAAATGGAGAAAAAAAAACAACAAACACGTGAAAGAGAAGGTCAGACTATGAAGTAGTATCAAATCAAATGAAATGAGAAAACATAGTAACATGGCGTTAACACATCTCGGGGGAGTGGTGTTAACCCTAAAAAGTGTAGGTGCGGGAAAAAAATGAAGTGATGTGTGTGAGAATAATGTGATGAAATGGAAAATGCACTAAGTAATGAAGTGACATAAAAATAGGGAGGGAGGAATGGCGATGTGAGCCCGCTGTTGGAATGGATGGAGGAAAAGAAGCTCCTCCCGCCTCGCTCCGATGCGCGTGAGGGTGACGGAATCTTCGAACTCCAAGGAGTGAGAGGCTCGGAGTAGCTTGGAAGTGAGAGTGCTTCGGAGGTCGAGTCTCCAGCGCGGCAGGGCTTCGCCGTAGTGCTTGGGTTATGCTCAAAACAGTGGCCTTGGGGGTCTTTTTATAGGGGAGAAATACTGAAATCGCATCGGACATAGTGGACGCCTATCTCATGAATCGCGTCCGACTAAACTGTCACGTTTACCAAGATTGACTTGCTCCGATAAACCATTTCCAAACATCGATTGGAACATGTTCAAGAATCATGTCGGCATAGACCGCCGCGTTTCAAACACTTCCAATTTGAATTGATCTTTCCAAATATTAATACATAGAAATATTGAATCGCGTCGGCATAAATCGCCGCATATTTGAATAGAATCGTTCTCTGATGGAAATTGATCTTCATATGAGGGAAGGTCAGAAACGCGGTAGACCACATGGACGTGGTTCTAATTAGCAACAAAATCTTTCCAAAAATAATTTGAAATTTGCCATAATTCGAAAATGGAAACTCTTAATCGCGGCGGCTTGCTAGAACGCGATTCAAAACAGGGTAAGCACCAGAAAAGGAAGTGTGATACGCGTCAGATTTACCAGCTATGGATCAAACCTCCTAAAAGGCATCCACTGTGTCAGACGCGAATCTCTTAACTTCAACAGACCCCTTCAGACCCCTTAGAAAAATTCCTAAAAAATCCAAAAAAAAGGACAATCACTCAAGAGGTTAATTGAAGAGAGCCACTTTGAGGCATGTGGTATAACATGAAATTTACTCGACATGTTGCCAAAATGGCGTGTCTACAGTATCTATATTGTTTGAGTAAGCGTAATTATTTTTTAGGTGATAGTCGTATATTTGTTGAATTGTTGATTGCGCTTATTTCTTTAATTACAAGGATAAAATCTTTTTAGATAATAGTAATGTAATAACCGGTACATTCGGATCGTAGTTTACCGGTTTGGGGGCCAATGTGTGGCCCATTGGTAGACCATGTGGGTCTACATGGGTTATATAGGTTGGTGTGGTAGGTTGGGAGGTTGGAGGATTAGAATTTCCAGCCCAAACAGACCTCTGTCGGGCTCATTAAGAACGCAACGTAACCAGACGTCGCGATTCTTATATGAACGCGACCACCTGCCTCGTCGAGATTTCGAACCGCTTTTACGTGAGCACCGATGTATGCGCACCGCGTGGCGCATGCAGGGACGTCGGGGTTTAAACACGTCGGTGAGGTACGTCGTGTTTCTAAACGCGACAGGCCGATACGTCGCGATTTAAACACAATGTGTTTTGGGCTTTTGCCCTTGGTCGAACAGTGCAGTTGCACTGTTCAGCTGTAAGAAGCTTTGCTATGGGTTTTGAAGGGGAATTGAGGCAATTTGGGGGATTTGCTGTCCGTTCGGCACGATTCCGGCGGGAGGAGGTGCTTTGGAGTGTAGGGAACGCCCGGACGGTGTTGGATTCGCGTTTCTTCTGTTGGTAGGGGAACTTTACCCTATTTTCTCTTGCCTAGACTGTATGGATTGGGGTTTATGGATTTTGGCTTGGAAATCATATATGGATGATAGAAAGCATGCTTATGGTGTTTGATGGACTTCTATTTCCTACTTTTACAGCATCTATAGCCTCTTAGTATGTTTCGGATTGTAGGTTGAAGGTGGGTTTCAGCTGTTTGAAAGGCGACGGAACCAGTCGTCTCGTTCTGTGCACGCGACGACTGGACCATCATGATTCAGACCTAAAGGCGATGGGTTGGTCCGTCGCGATTCAAGTCGATAGGCGACTACTGTGTTGGTCGCATTTTAGAATGTGGTCATTCGAGCTTTGGGATTCTGTGGCCAGTCTGCTTGGTCTGTTCTACATTGCTTGGGCTGAGTGGCTATGCAATGTAGGGTCTGTATGGGTTGTGTTGGTTTATACCGTGATTGGTAACGAGGGGGGGTTTGTGTGGAATTAATGTGTGCATAGCGAGTTGGGTTGTAACGCCTTCTGTGGTTACATCTTGTAGCGGCCCTAGATATTTATACCCAATAAGGCTCCATATCCAGATCCGCCTTCCGCGAACGGACCGAAGTCTCGCAAGGGATAGCTCGTACACGTGTCTAGTAAAAATATAAAAGACACCCACAACAGTATAAGACACAAGAAAGTACATGTGCTCATATCTGTATATATAACAATTTATAACTGTCCCAATACATTATTACATGTCTAATTAAAAATATAACTATTGGGGCATACCCCGAGGGAGCACAAGCTCACACAACACGACTAACTCTACTACTGGTGGTACAAGTCTGCCACAACACCTCTACAAGCCATACAAACGGCAAGCCCTGAAAAGAACTATTGGAGAGTGAGCCTCAACAAGTCACCAGCTCAGTAGGGACCACCCAAAACCACACACGAAACTAAAGAGACCTCAACCCCAGAGGGTCTCACTGGTAACACCGATAGCCAAACATATTATGCTCACAACAAAGCATGATAAATAACAGCTAAACAATAAATATCACTAGCTAGCATAAATCTCGGAAGATAAAAGGGACAACAGAACTAGTACAGTACCACTAGTCCGCCCAACAACTGTAAAGCCTAAGTCACAGGCCTCACAGGCAAATCATTACAACAACTAGTCGCCTAAGCTGCAAGCTTCACAGGTAACCTACCCACGAAGGGTAACAGGACTGGCATCAGCTAGCCAATCCACCTCACACCAACACCTCACACCAAAACATAATCGGAAGCTTACCCGAAGACGAGTAAAAACACAACACGTGGGGGGTCACTCCATAGACCTCCACAGAACACAAGCCCACCTCAACACCTGAAGGGACTGGTACACGAAGTACCACAACACAAAACCATCCACGAAGGGTACATGTACCTACCTCCACGAGGTACCACAACCAGAACCGTGCCACCACCAGGGCACACCACAATAGCTAAACCTCAACCAACCAGTCACACACACAAGCTACCACCAATGGCAAAGCATGAGTCGGAAAGAACGACGCCACCACACGGGAACAGACTATGGTTCATGACGCCAGTATCCAACCCGGACAACACAACACAAGAACTACCTCTCAGTCTCATAGTCACGGACGAAAGGTCCAACTGCCGCTCTACAACCACACAGTAAAGCCAAATAATAGTGGAGACCAACCAACACCACACCTGCAGACCACGCAGCTACAGGCCCATGCTTGGCACCTTTAAGGACTCCGGCCTGAGCTCCCTAAAGTGAGGCACTAGAAACACAAGACTAGCTGGGGCCCAGTACGTCTACTGGTGTCCGTACCCCCAACCACGAGTGCGCTACAAGTGACCGCACACCCACAAACACAAGTTGCTGCCCTCTGTCATCTTCCCTCAGCCGAACGTACAACTCAAACACAGGAGTGAGGGTGTCCAGAACAGACGACATAGACCCGACGGTACACACAGTATCGGGACAAACCCGAGCACTAACGTGCCTGGCTCACACAAAACTTGGGGTACCCGACTAGAGGGGTATTCCGGAATAGGCGTCGGACCACCACACTCGGCTAGCACACAAACCATGTCAGTCACTTAACACCTCGGTGAAACTTATATCACGATATATTAAATATAATTGGCTCATCACCAGTCACCATGTGACCTCCAAGCTATCCGACTCCAACACATACTTAGATCACAATAACATACAACATTGTCATGCCCCGACGCAGAATATCGGAACGCGAGGCAGTTGCAAGTAAACAGGTATAGAGCGAGTACTAGACATTAAACCATTGGACCAGAATAAATACTAAAGCAAATTCATTTCATTAATAATCTTTCAAATGTCTAGTTACAACCACTAATATCAGAGCCGTTCTATAGGGCCCAATTACATTGAAATAAAGGAAAGATTAAACTATGACTCGAACATAATGCTAGGACGCTAGGGTGCTCATAACATCACTCCTAGTTGTTCCCGTCCTCTTGAGTGTATAGTTCATCCTCGGTCTCACCTGAGAACACAACGACAAATAACGTAGGGTGAGCGATAACGCCCAGTAGGACTTAAATCTCAATAGTCAAGCAGGCTTTAAATGATTAATGTATTAAAAGGCAGAGTAACTAGTGATAGAGTGAGCGAGTCAAGTAACGTGAGAGATAGCATGATAGCATGTGAACGAAATAGCACAAATATCCAAATATAGCATGAGAGTCGAGTATAGCACAAATAGCAAGATGGCCATAGCATAAATAGCACAAAGTATAGCAATAGTACAACGGGTATAGTATAGTACTTTTTGTCAATAGACAACGAGAGAACATAGCACTTTTGATTGTCATTAGATAGTCGAGATAAATAGCACTCGAGTGTAATGCCAAACACTCTGATCATTAACTCCATGGGCACTAGCACTTTCGGGCGTACATCCCAGGACCAGATCGGGCCCTTTTATATTGCCAGGCATTGGTTATATTGTATCTTTAGACAATCAGTCAATGGCCAATATAGAGTATCAAGAAATAGATGAGAGCACTAGATGAATAGACGAGATAGTAGAGTGAACGTGAATAGATGAGCGAGTAGAGTATAGATGAGAGCTAGTGGACATTGCATGTAACAAGTCGAGTAAACAGGCGATAGTAACAATTGCACAACACGCGCACTTGGTGTTGGCAGTCAGGTGGAACTCACGAACCTACCACTGGCCATGTTAAGCACAGGTCCAGAGGTCCGACGTGATTCAAGATAAGAGTGAACTTCTAATAGCCATTGGATTATGTGATCCCTAAATGGTTGTAATAGGTGTTAGGGTACAACCGGCTCGTCGACCATGTGGGAATCCAT
>JACBKR010006191.1:0-13893 GCA_014218235.1 Colocasia esculenta | reverse complement strand
AGGAAAACTGATGCTCTAGAATTCTTGTGAAGACTTGAAGACTGCAGAGTTGTATTTTTCTCTTGATCCTCTATCTCTATATATATCTTCATCTTGAATGTAGACGATGAGATAGCCGTTGTCTCACAGCTGTTGGTGAACGTTAGACTGGAAGGATTTGTGGAAGCTTCCAGTCAACAGTCTTTTGTTCTTTTGAGCACGCAAAGTGTGAGATCTTCTGAGGTTGTTGTAGTTCTTTCTATGTCCAACATTGTAAGATGGTACAACTTCAGGGTCTGCAAAAGTGAGCTTAATGGTAGACAGCTAACACTATCTCCAGATGTCAGTCAACGTTAGAGCAAGTAAACACAGATATAGTAGTGACAGTTTTACGTTCTAAAAAGATACATGCAGAGAATACACGATAATGGAAGATATGTTCTGCGTGCATGCAGAGATACGTTCAGTCTTCATTAAATACATAGCAGTCAAACAGGTGAGATACGACTTTGACTATCAACGTATTTCAAATCAAGGTAAACATTTATTTGATGGAACATGACTTATGAAATCGTTATGAGATCAAAAGATAGTCTAAGAGAGTCGTTATGAATCATAACAAATCGTTAAAGACTCAGAAGAAGTCGTCGTTATGATAACTTACGAATTGTTATGACAAGCAAATCGTTATAACTTCGAAGGAATCGTTACGATGACTTATGAAGTCGTTATGACGAGCAAGTCGGTACGAGTTCTAAAGGAATCGTTACGAGGACTTATGAAGTCGTTATGATGAGCAAGTCGTACGAGTTCTAAAGGAATTGTTACGATGACTTATGAAATCGTTATGACTGGCAAGTCGTTACGAGTTCTAAAGGAATCGTTACTATGACTTATGAAATCGTTATGACTGGCAAGTCGTTACGAGTTCTAAAGGAATCGTTACGATGATTATGAATCGTTATGACTGGCAGTCGTTACGAGTTCTAAAGGAATCGTTACGATGACTTATGAAGTCGTTATGACGAGCAAGTCGTTACGAGTTCTAAAGGAATCGTTATGATGACTTATGAAGTCGTCTTATGACGAGCAAGTCGTTACGAGTTCTAAAGGAATCGTTACGATGACTTATGAAGTCGTTATGACGGCAAGTCGTTACGAGTTCTAAAGGAATCGTTACGATGACTATGAAGTCGTTATGACTGGCAAGTCGTTACGAGTTCTAAAGGAGTCGTTACGATGACTATGAAATCGTTATGATATCGACTGTTTGAACTTTAGAACTTACAAGAGGTCGTTACATTTTACTGGAATCAATGCATATATGTACTTACCATAAGTGCTTGATTTTCTTTGAAGATTTCCTGTGCTTAAGGCTAATGAAATGTAGTTAGAAAACTTTGACAGAGTTTTGTTTATCACCAAAATAAGTATGTAATTGATTTAAAATTACGGGGGATGGACTGTCATCAATCTCCCCCTTTTTGGTGATGACAAAACTAATCAATATTTTAACAATTCTTAACAGTAAGCAGAAATAAAAGTACTTAAAGTATGTTTCAAAGATGTTTCAGACTTATGTAAGTATTTTCTCCCCCTTTTTGTCATTAAGCAAAAGAAAAAGACCTAGGATGAGACAAATAATAGAGACAAATGAGGAGAAGGAACAATCTTTTCATTAAGCTTGAGGAGGTACAGGCAAATACTATTGCAGGGGAGAGAGAAGAGAGGCAAAATGAGAAATGGCTTCCAGGCCTGCTCTTCCTGCCTATCAAAAAATTACCTAAAAGCTCCATCAGAAATAAAGAAAGTTGTGGTCCATGGTAGAAGCCATCTGAGACAGGTAGATGCTGCGCTGTTTTGGAGAAGAAAATTGGCAAACTCATCAGCATCCATGGGCACCGGATGAAGGAGGTTTTTCCAAAGCTTGCACGGCAAGGAATTGATCCATGGTAACAGGGTATAAAATTTGTTTCTCCTTGAGGACTTGGCGTAGAGCTACAAACACTGGTATCTTTCAGCCCATAGTTTGTAGGGTCAAGTACAAGATGGATGGAGTTCATGTCCAAGAAGGTGCAGGAGAGATAGGGGCTTTTCCTTCCTTGGCCTGAGCAGCATTGAGATGAGCTAACTGCTGAGCAGACAAGGATACAATTCGGACCATTCTGAGGAGTTTAGCTTTCACATTTGAGAGGATAGGAGCAAGAACTTCAGATGTCACAAAACCCTCTGTGATATTCCCGGAATAGAAATCTGGAAAAACCAACTTGGAGACTTTCTGAATTTTGATTCTGCCCATGACCCTTGCAAAACGTTCAAAGATAATGGATCCAACAGAAGACTCCATGATCAGGAAGGAATCTGAGGCAAGGGATCTCTTCAGGCAAATGGAGTGTGGCAAAATCCACTTCACTGCTGCAGAGCGCCAGAGAGCTAGATAGGACCTTGATGGCTCGCTGGAATTGGCTTAACTTGAACTTCAGTAATCTGTTGAGATACCTGTAGTTATTGAACATCTGAAAGTGCCTGATCATCTTGATTTCCTTTGGATAAAAGAAGCCCAGGTGTTCTGGTGATGAAATTAAACCACTCAGAAAGGGTCAAGGAGTGATCCCTGGGAGGAAATCTGGCTGCTTAGCCTGAAGAAGAAAGCGATTGAAAAGTCTTTTTGAGATCTAGCCCATTGCTCCTCAGTCTTGGATGGGCAGAGGAAAAGATTTTGGATTTTTCGGTTTTGGAAAGAGGAGTGTAAGGAAGAATGACTTCAAGGTGGTCAGAGAGGTTGAGGAAAAAGGAGGTTGACAAGGGTGCAAAGACAAGACAACCTTTTGTAGATACTCTTTGTACAGTGAGTATGCTTGTTGTCACTGTAAGAGAAAACCACAAAGGAGGGTAGAGAGGAGTGTCGGAGGAATTGAGTTTTCTTTTCTTGGAGACAGTACTAGAGGAGTCTGTCTTGGAAATGGTCTCCTACCTTTAGCACAGACCTAAGGATAGCTTCTTCAAACTCATCCTTAATTTCTGTAAGAAAAGGAGAGTTGATTTGAGCACTCCTAGGAAATAGTGATAAAGGAGGGAGGTGCAGAAGGGTGAAGGAAATCATCAGTGGTAGAAATGCCTACTTCTGGTACTGAAAGAAGGACCAGAAGAGGATGAGGCTCCAGCTGAGGATGCTGGAGGGCCTCAAAAGCTAGGAGAGGAAGGAAGAATGAGAAGTGGAGGAAGCAGGGGAAGATGAAGTTAGGAGAAAGAAAAGGTGTGGGAGAAGAAATAGGTCTGGATCTAGGTCTTTGAAAGGAGGTGGAGCAGGTGGAGCTGTGGAGGCTGTGGGTGGAGATGGAGGAATAGGAGTGTGGGTGGAAGTGGGGCAGGGGGCAATGGATCTGAGACACTTCTTCAGGCAAAGATTGCACAGAATCCAACACTTCTGGCCCTAATGGCCCTGATTCCATCACAGCTGGCCCTGGTACTTCAGCCTCTACTGCTGCCTGAACTGCATTTGCTGCTTCTACTGGTGCTGCTGTTGTTGTTTCTGCTGGTGCTGCTGTTGCTGGGGTGCTGCTGTTGGTTCTTCTGCTGGTGTTGTGCTGGTTTTCCTGCTTGTTGCTGTTTCGCTGGTGCTGCTGGAGGAGAAGGAGCTTGAGCTCCAGCTGCTTAAAGATTTCAGAGATCATGCTCTTCATGGTGCCCATCTCTTGATGAACCACTTCATAGCATTGCGAATCTTAACATACTCGTTGCGTGCTGAAGCCTGGCTCAGAAATTAGAATTCACATCTGATTGGAGTGTACATAGCAGTTCACCTTGCACATCCAGCTCTCAATTACAGGTTTCAAGTTAATGATTATTTTCTGTTTGACCTGCCTTCAAAAGGTGTGTCAGCTAAGAGAGGTACTTCGGTGCAGTCTCTTTGTCTTTCTTCTTGCCCTCTTTGGCTGGAGGAGGTTGATCATCATCTTCATCAGAACTTAAGGAGCTAGCTGTCTCCCCTTCTCTGTTATCTAAGTTTGGAGAATCTCTGTGCATTTTCTCCTGATCACCATGGCTGGAGGTGCTTCTACTGGTTTTTCTTGTAATTGCTCCCCCTCAATTGGAGCATATCTTCAACTGGTACTGACTCCCCCTGACAAGAGCATCCATCATCACAGAGTCACCTGAGAAATGGGTGCTCTTCCTCTAGTGGAACCTCTTCAACAATGTGGCTGATGCCACAGTCTCCTCTGTAACTGGCATAATATCTTCTGGGAGAATATCCTCAATTCTCCTTTCAGCAAAAAACTCCAACTAGCACTTCTGGAATTCCTGGAGCTGCTGCTGACAGCCTTTCTTCTTCTTCTTCTTCTGCAACCTCTGACTGATTTCGGCCATAGGGGCCCTGCCTACTCTGCTGCTACAATGGTTGGGAACAGAAACTGATTCCATGGCAATTCTGAATCTCAACAACTGATTCCATCTGAGGGTGAGCACCTGAAGCATCGCCAATGAAAACTTCGCCTTCAGCAACTGACGCCTTGGGACCATACCCCATTACGACAGGAAGCCACTCTTCTTCAAATTTCTGGACCTGATAGCTTGGGCCCATTTTCTCTACAACTGTCCCAGAGAGATCAACACCGAAGTGTTTGAAAATCTTGGTAAGTAAATGGGCATAGGGCAGTGACACATTCAGCTTGTTCTTGGGTCCCAAATTTGTTCACTGGAAATTTCATTCTTTCCATTATTACTGCGGCCATATGATCTCCTTATTTTGAATGGCCCAGAACATTAGGTCAGAATCGGCCTTAGTGCAAGATGAGAGAAGTTGCACTCTGGGAACCAAAATCTGACAAACAATGAAGTGACGGAGGCGATTGAAGGCATTCAGCTGATTTATATCAGTTTGCCTCCCTCAATTTGAAGCCCGGCCCTACAATTCTCAAACCCTTCTCTTAAGCGACCTCAGTGTAACCCCACTAAAGCCTGATGTTTTCACCTCAACAACATTCTAGTAGCTCAGGGTCTATTTTGATCAGGGTGCCCTTTACCGAAGAGACAAGGGACCCATCTGCCTCTGTTCTTAAGCAAACGTAGATTGCCTTACCAAGTCCGGATAACTAACCTCTGAGTAAGTGGAAACGCCCGTCCCTGCATCTGTGTGATCTTTTCGACTATGGCTCATTCCATTCTTCTTCAGATCTTCAATGTCTACTTCTTTATGACCACAGAGCTTCGTCTTCACAAAGGTGAAACGCTCCTGCTGCTCAGGAGTGAGAAATTCGGCGCTGTAGCCACCTAAACTGCCGGCGATAGCTGGTGCGGCCATGGATTCAGGTGGGAAAAGTTCTGAAGTAGGTTGTGGAGGAAGGAGACGAGAAGGAACCCTCAAGAAATTTCGCGGGAAGAAGAAGAAAGCTTCAGACTTGCAGAGGATGGAGGTGAGAGTCGCTAGGCATCGGCTCATGCGACGGGACGAAAGAGGGAAAAGAGGTGAACGAAGAAGAGAATCGTTATCGCATCGATTTTAAGAAAAAAATAAATGCTCCAAAAGGTGAGGCGACAGAAAATGACAAACGAGGTTGACCGCCTCGAACGACTTCAGCTTAACTGAAAGGAGCGTTAAACAGAGGTATTCGAAGTCTTTCACTTTACAAAAGAGAGAGAGAGAACTTATTTAAATTCTGAAATTCTTATATCAGTTTTAAAAAAGATCTTTTCACAAAATACACATGCCTAACTCCCTTCTAAGAGATGTAAATCTCTCTTCAGGTAGGGCCTTTGTGAAAAATGTCTGCTAACTGATTATTTGTATCAATAAAGGATATTTCAATATTGCCATTAGCTACATGATCACGAATAAAATGGTATATAACCTCAATGTGTTTGGTCCTGGAATGCTGAATTGGATTTTTGGTGAGGTTGATAGCACTGGTGTTGTCGCTAGTAGTGAAATTGACTTGATTTTGAGTCCAAAATCCTCAAGTTGTTGCTTTATCCATAGAGTTGTGTACAGCAACTTCCAGTAGCTACTATTCAGCCTCAGCTGTAGACAGTGCTACTGAATTTTGTTTCTTTGAAGACCATGATACTAAACACCCTGCAAGAAACTAACAACAACCACTGGTGCTCTTTCTATCTACCTTACATCCAACATAGTCAGCATCAGAATATCTACTAAATTTACATCACAAGAGTTTGGATACCATAGATCTAAATCATGAGTCTGGCTAAATAACGAAAAAATTCTTTTTACAGAAATTAAATGTGACTCTCTAGGATCTGCTTGATATCTAGCACACATGCATACACTAAATAATATGTCAGTCTACTGGCGGTTTAAATAAAGTAATGAACCTATCATACCTCTGTAGACCTTTTGATCTACTTTCTTACCATCCTTGTCACTGTCCATCCTGGTGATGTACCCATTGGTGTTGACAGTGGCTTGGTGTTATCAAATCCAAATTTTTTCAACAGTTCTTTGGTGTACTTTACTTGACAGATGTGAGTTCCTTCCTTTCCTTGTTTGATTTGAAGTCCAAGGAAGTAGTTGAGCTCCCCCATCATACTCATCTCAAATTCTCCCTGCATTAACTTTTCAAAATACTTGCACAGGGATTCATCAGTAGATCCAAGATGATGTCATCCACATAAATTTGAACAACAATATGTGTTTAACTTTTGTTTATATAAAAAGAGTGCTATCTACTTGACCTCTACTAAACCATGTTTTAAGAGAAAAGAGCTAAGCCTCTCATACCAGGCTCTAGGTGCTTACTTTAAACCATACAAAGCCTTATGCAATTTAAAAATGATTCGGAAAGTCTATATCATCAAAACCCGGCAGTTGTCCACATAAACTTTCTTTTATTAAAACCATTTAAAAAGGCAGATTTACATCCATTTGAAATAATTTTAAATCTAGAGCAGATGCGTAAGCTAATAATATTCTAATGGCCTCCAGTCTAGCTACAGGTGCATAGGTTTCATCAAATCTATGCCTTCCTCTTGAGAATAGCCTTGAGCTACCAGTCTAGCCTTGTTTTCTTAAGATGCACTAGATTCATCTAGTTTATTTCTGAACACCCATTTGGTGCCAATAACTGGATGATCTGACGGTCTAGGAACAAGTGACCATACTTGGTTTCTCTTGAACTGATTCAGTTCATCTTGCATGGCCATTATCCAAGATTCATCAGTAAGTGCTTCATTGACTGTCTTAGGCTCTATTTGAGATACAAATGCAAGGTAATCACAAGGGATCACATTACCTCTTGTTCTTACCCCTGCAGATGGATCACCAATGATGTTTTCAGGTGGGTGATCTTTCTTGTATCTCCATTCCTTGGAAGTTTCATGAGAAATTTCTTCTTATTGTAATTCTTCCAGAGGCGGATCATCCTTGTCCTCGATTGATGTGTCTTTTAGTTTCTTGGACAATCATCTGCATTATCATTATCACTATCTACTTCCTTTCTCAAGGAAGGGTTAGTTTTCATCAAAAATAATGTGCACAGACTGTTCAATCAATAAGGTACGTTTATTAAACACTCTATAGCCTTTGGGTTTAGAAGTGTACCCCATGAAGATGCCTTCATCTGTTTGGCATCCAACTTACAATGTCCCTTTTTCTATTGTTGTGAATGAAGCATGGACATCCAAAGGTTCTGAGATGGCTGATCTGTGGCTTTTTCCCTTTGAACATTCATAAGAGGTCTTCTTAAGGATTGGTCTGATCATTGCTCGGTTTGACAATATAGCTTTGAACCCGAAAATATCGGGATTTAAACAAGTCCCGGGTGGCAAACTGGTCCGGAAATCCACGAAAGGCTGAAGAGACGCCGGTCTCCCTCACTCGAACACCTGAGATAAATGGGTTTGAGTTCGGACAGTCTACCCAGAACGGCCGGAGGATGACGCTTAAAAAGCCCGTCCATGGCGGAAATGCGCCCCCGGACAGACGAAACTCAATGCTCGACTCGCGTTAAAGATCGCGTGCGACTCGGATGGGTCCGAAAAGGTTAATTGCACGTGCCCTCCGAAAATGAGGTCAAACGCACGTGAGATGCAAGAACGCACGTCGATGCACGTCAAATGCATGCGGATGTGTGCGCACGTGTGCCGCACGTGCCATGACAAACCAGCAAAACTCCCAGAAATCCTCTCGGAAATGACCAAGGACGGAGAGGGGCACCGGTCTGTGCCTCCGCCAGGTAGGGAGGGGCGCCAGTCTGCCCCCCCCCCCCGCCAGGCAGAGAGGGCGCCAGTCAGGCCCCTGACTAGCGGCCCCCCTCACCAGCAGGAGGGGCGCCGTCAGGCCCCTGACTGGGCCCCTCAGCCATCCAGAGGGGCGCCATTCAGGCCCCTGACTGGCGGCCCCCTCAGCCAGCAGGAGGGCCGCCAGTCAGCCCCCTGACTGGCGGCCCCCTCAGCCAGCCAGGAGGGCCGCCGTTTTCAGCCCCCCGCCCCCCCTGACCGGCGTACCCCCCTCAGCCAGCAGGAGGGGTGGCCGCCAGCAGCCCCCTGACTGGCGGCCCCCTCAGCAGCCAGGAGGGCCGCCGTCAGCCCCCCTGACCGGCGGACCCCCCTCCGCTTGCAGGAGGGGGCCGGTCAGGGCCCTAACCGGCGCCCCCCCTCCGCCAGTTAGCCTCTCGCGCGTGGCCTCCTCCGCCGGTTCGCCATCGGCCTCGACGCTCGCGCCTGGCCTCGACGCCCGTAAGCCACTGAAGACCTCCGCCGGGGAGGGTACCCCCCCCGGTAATGCCCCCCACAAAACCTATAAATAGGGGGCATACCCCCATTCAACCATGCCCTTGGGCCCCAAAAAAAAATCGATTGCAAGCGAGCGTCCTCGCCGAGAGTGGCCGAGACCTACGTGCGCGGCTTATACAGGCCGCACGTACGGGAAGTCTTTGGCGTCTGTCGGTGTTCTATCTCCACGATCGGGCCCTCCTGCTCTCGTCCGTGAGAGACACCACAGGTTGTCATAGGACCCCGGCATTTTCATTTAGTCCGCCGGTGTCATAAAACGACACACGTCGAGGCCATGTTTAAGTCCTCCGGTGTCATAAACGACACTCGTTGAGGCACATGGTTAAGTCCTCCGTCGTCATCAAACGACGTACGTAGAGGCAATGCTGCTCGGTGGAGGCACAAACACCCCGCCAGGGGCATACCCCCATTGCAAGCGCGCGCGATTCGGCCCAAAAAAGGTGCCAAGAGAGAGACCCGGTCGGAGAGCCTTACGTGCGCGAGCTTAAATAATGGCCGCACGTGCTGGGGAGAAAGTCTTTGGCGTCTGTCGTTGTTCTGTCCTCCGCGATTGGGCCCTCCTGCGCTCGTCCGTGAGAAGATACCACAGGTTGTCATATGACCCCCGGTGTTTATATTTAAGCCCTCCGTCGTCATCAAACGACGCACGTCGAGGCCATGTTTAAGTTCTCCGTCGTCATCAAACGACGCACGTCGAGACACATGTTTAAAGTCCTCCGTCGTCATCAAACGACGCACGTCGAGGCCATGTTTAAGTCCTCCGTCGTCATCAAACGACGCACGTCGAGGCACATATTTAAAGTCCTCCGTCGTCATCAAACGACGCACGTTGAGGCCCATGTTTAAGTCCTCCGTCGTCATCAAACGACGCACGTCGAGGCCCATATTTAAGTCCTCCGTCGTCATCAAACGACGCACGTCGAGGCTATATTTAAAGTCCTCTGGTGTCATAAAACGACACTCGTTGAGGCACATGTTTAAGTCCTCCGTCGTCATCAAACGACGTACGTAGAGGCATACCCCCATTTGAAAAGACCATTGACGATTCGGATTGGGCCATAAAACGGTTCCGAGCTCCGAACAGACGCCGAATCGGCCAAAACGCGCTATCTCCGGCCCAAGCCCAGAGTCTGCCCGTGATCAAAGGTGATCCGTGCGTGAGCTTGTATAGGCCGCACGTGCTGAAGAGCCATCTTTGGCGCCCGCTGGTGTTCCGTTCTCAGCGTTCGGGCTGCGTTGCGCCACGTCCGCAGGAGGACGCCACAGGTTGTCACATAGCTCTCAGTGTTTTGCACTTAATCCTCCGGTGCATAAAACGACACACGTCGAGGCACAGGTGTTTTAGTCCTCCGGTGTCATGAAACGACACACGTCGAGGCACATGTGTTTAAGTCCTCCTGTCATGAAACGACACACGTCGAGGCATGTTTTTAAGTCCTCCGGAGTCATGAAACGACACACGTCGAGGCATGTGTTTAAGTCCTCCGGTGTCATGAACGACACACGTCGAGGCACATGTGTTTAAGTCCTCCCGTTCATGAAACGACCACGTCGAGGCACATGTGTTTAAGTCCTCCGGTGTCAAAAATGACACACGTCGAGGCACATGTGTTTAAGTCCTCCGTGTCATAAAACGGCACCTCGAGGCATGTTACCGGACGGAGGCACAAACACCCTGTCACGGACATTGATGTATTTCCCATACCGTGTAACATCTGACGAGGAACAAACACCCCGTCGTCGACACTCATGTACACAAATACTTGTTGTATACACACACCCAGTGGGGGTACAAAACCCCACTAAAGGCGTACATGTAAATGTAAACGTCATGTCATAATATAAATGACATGAGCATGCTTGAATAAAATTGTGGAAATTCATTTGTCATCTGCCTTTCCTTCTTTAAATTTCGGCATACGGTCTTTTAACAAACATTACGCATCCGAAGGTATTCGAGTGTTATACTCGATGTAAATGAAACTCGACTTCGGTCGTGGGGAACGGTCCAGTACACGACCACTCCAATCGCCCTGAACGCGAGCGCACGCGGAAAATAAATTCGAGGGTATCAGGGTTCGCACCCAATACTCCTCAAAATAATCTTTGTCTGTTTCTCGCAAACAGTCTGGCACGCCCAACGCAAAGATCCATCTCGGAGGTGAGGGATGGATCGGAATTAACTAAGAAAATTCCGCGTTCCAACAATCTGGCACGCCCGTTGGGACTGTTCCTTTCTTCCCTGCATAATGTAAAAAGACCGTATGCCGATATAGAAATAAAAGATGACTAATTTCCACATCACAGGTACAAGGAGCGAAAGCCGGCGACAGAAGCCCGTCTCCACCTGCAACTCAAGCTTGCTCGATGGCCGCCGTCACCTACGTCCCAAGTCATCGCATGCCACGCCAATTGTGGCTACCTCGCCGTCCCACTCGTGTTCGGCGACTTCCCTGCAGTGGTGGGATCCCCCTACTTCCTAGGGGTGGTCCCCGCCGTCCAAGCTACTCCAAAGGCGGCGTCCAAAGCTATTGCGGTCAGGGGCACCAACCCCGTCCAAGTCAAGGCCGAGTCTTCTCGGTGAATACCATTTCCTGTGCGGCCATCTCCAGAAAACGGGACAAGCGCCAGGGACGCAGGGGCAGCAAGCCCCGCGCATCGTCTCCAACTCCGGCAAAACCGTGCTAGTTGGTGACATCCGCGTCAGCTCGATGGAGGCGAGCCGATATTGCCCCGGGACAGAAGCGTCCCTACGGTGGCAACCTCCAACAAATATGCTCCCCTCCAGGGATGCGTCAAGAAGATCGGGACTCCTCAAAAGGAGCCCAACAGGGGCGGGCATCAAGCTCGGCGCCCCAACCGCCTCGCAAAATGAGGCAAATGTGGGTGACCAAGCAGGAAGCCCGCCACATCAAGCAAGCCAGAGCGGACCAACCCGCCGAAGGCTCCACGAAGGCGACGGTACTTGGGCGAGAAAAAGCTCAAGAAACCGAACCTTCTTGTCCCCGCGGACATAAACGCAGGGGCATTTATAGGAAGCCCAACTTCGTCCCCGCCCAAGCAGAAACTGCTGAAGAGGAGACGCGAGTCAAGCCGGAGCTTCCCACACCTCGAGTCTCGTCTCTTCGAAAGACTGAGCGCCTCAGTCTTTTCCAGGCTGGGAGCAGCATCCCGTCCAAGCGCTCAGAAGCCCAAGAAGCGGAGAGTGCAGCGGACGCCTGAAGAAGGTGGAGGCATGAAGATCTTCACCTGCTACGCTTCTGGAGGGAAGCACCTGGGCCATCCGGCATCCCTGCGGGAGCGCTCAGATAAATGAGTCCGGACAGGACGAGGAAGCTGTCCTCCGGTACACCCGGAGCGCTGCCAGAAGACTTCTCCAAGGCAGCAGGGCACTCAGGCTGAGCCCTCGAACCTGGGACAACTCCTCGAGCCTCCACTCGATCGCGATCAAAGGCCCCTTCCGGGTCAGTCCAACTGACCCCGAAGGAGGGAGCAGGACGAAGTCGCCAGCCTCCACCTCAGAGATCAACAACTGCCGGCTGACGGGGAGCAAGCTGAAGTGTTCCTCATGCCGCCAACCAGAGCTGCCTTCCAAGCGATGACGGACGACGCCAAGTATGATTTCATACAGCGTTGGCAGGCTGAAATGGCCGCTCTCCTTGCCGAGCGAGGACAACAGGCGGGCAAATGCGCCACGCCGCCTAGTGCCGACGGCAAACCAAAATGCTCGGACAAGACATCAACAAGGCGACCTGCCCGATGTCAACACACGCATAGCCGCGGTCAACGACTATACTGTCGATCCGGTCCAACAGCCACGCAGGGGCATAAATTCCCAAGCCTCCGCGGCTGAAGATATCGTCGCCCAGCGGCGAATGATTGAGAAGATCGTGGACGACCGTTTTGCTCAGCGAGGCGAGGGAACTGCCACTGTGGATCTCTACAGTGTGCCGTATCCCGTCCACCATCAATTCAAGAAGCTGCCACCGGACTTCCCTAAGGCGCCAAAGTTGCAGAAGTTTGATGGACAAGGCTCACCAAATGAGCACCTGGCCTACTAATAACGGCCATGGGAGAGTTGGCATTCGATGAATCCTACCTCCTCCGCTACTTCGCAACGTCCCTGACAGGCACCGCCTTCCAGTGGTACTCCAGGTTGAGGCCCAACTCCATTGTCGATTGGGCCGACCTCCAAAAGAAGTTCATCGACCGTTTCCAGACGGCCGAGAGAAAGGTGTCGCTTGCGGAGCTGTGTTCCCTCAGCAAAGAAAAGGAGAAACGGCACTCGACTTCATCAAGCGGTGGCGTGACTTCAGCATGAGGTGCGACAACCCCCCGACACAAGAAGATGCCATAACCATCTGTCGACGGGCCTGGCGGCGCAAATAAGTGAAAGCTGCTGGGAACAAACATCAAGGGTTTCGACCAGCTCAATGCGGTCGTGGCGGAGAGATCGAAATGTTCTTCGCCGACAACCCGATGCAAGCTCCCCCGAAAATCAAGCCGGGCAAGGAGCGGCTGTGGGCAAAGAAGCCAATGCTGTGGACTTCGCCCCGCAAAGCAAGGGAAGAAGGTCATGACCTCCGGCGCTCCAAGCAAGAAGGTGGAAGAAAAGCCGCCTCCAACTTCGCTGCCACAGCGTATGAGCACGCCGTATTCCTTCAAAAGGGACCATACGAAGATGCTCTTCAAGCTGTGCATGAAGAATGACTTGCTCAAGCTTCCGGCCTTGAGGAGACCAAGTGAAGCGGATAGGGGGATGAACCAAATTACTGTCTCTACCACCGCATGCTGGGGCACTCCGTCGAGGACTGCTATGTCTTCAAGAACGAGGTGCAGAAGCTGATCCAGAGTCGCCTCATCACCATGCATGAACATCTGGTCGATCCCCCACAGCCCCATGCTTGGGACCAATCGAGGCAGTCGGCCGTCAATGTCATCCATGTCAATGCGCCGCCTCCCGAGCCAGAGACCCCGAGGCAAATCCTTGGGACGCTCATCCACCAACGGATGGGAGGGGATCACCCCTCAGCCTCGGAGCACAGGACATGGTCCGAGACAGTGCAAAACCTGGAAAGACAGGTCCAGTCGCTGCGGCACGGTCAGCGCCAAATGCTGATGTACCTGAGGACCATGCGAAAGCCTGACGACCCTCCAGCAAGGACT
>JACBKR010006190.1:0-14132 GCA_014218235.1 Colocasia esculenta | reverse complement strand
AATGAGTGTCTATGCCTCATCTAGAACTGCAGGCGTTTCTTCTGGAGCTTGGCCGTTGCACATACGCCGGATACTAGATGTCGTATTTGCATTGTGCTTTTGGGGATTGTAGAATGTCATTCGAAATGTTGTAAGAAAATTTAAGGTTGTTATCATGTCTCTATTGTGCATGTTGGATTTGTGGCTGTAACAACTACCTGAATTTGTGAACTACCAGGGAAGCCTTTTGCAGATGTTGATGGTAACTAAAAACACTTAGTTGTCCTTTCCAAATGCTTGCAGGATGGGCACACATGACATACAAGCATGGTTTGCTAGAGCGGCGATTCGAACAAAATCGGGTTCGCCCTGATTCGATCCGATTTGCATGGAATCGGAGTGAATCGGTCCGATTCGCATTGGATTATTATACATCATACTTATTTACTTGAATATCATTTAAGTAAATATTAATTTACTTAAGATATTACATGTAAATAAAGAAGTACCTCTTATTTTAATCTAATAAAAATATCAAAAAAATTATATCTCTTATCAATGAAAAGTCAACTCTCTTATCGAAGAAGAAAATCATGATTTCAGTAATTTTAGCGAAATGTTAATTGCTAATCTCTTATAATTTAGTTTATCTAAAAATTTAATAATTTAAATAAATCACATGGAACATTAAAAATTTAAGTTCGGTAAAAAAAGTCAAATGTGCATGTGATTTTTTCGAAGGAGTCGCTCTCCTATTGACAGCAGTTAGTCTGCTTGTGACTTCTCAAGATTTGGTCAAACTTAAATTATCATCATCCAAATTCATGAGAATTTATTTTTTCTAATTGAAAAGAAGCTAGAAAGTGACTTCTCATAAGTTTGAGTGATGATAGTTTAAGTTTGACTAAATCATGAGAGGTCTCAAGCAGACTAAGTGTTGTCAATAGGAGAGTGACTCTTTTAAAAAAATCACATGCATGCTGACTTTTTTTTTACTGGATTTTAAATTTTTAGTATTCCATGTGGTTTATTTGAATTATCAAATTTTTAGATAGACTAAATTATGAGAGATTAGAAAGGTAGCATTTCGTTAAAATCACCGAAATAATGATTTTCTTCTTCGATAGGAGAGTTAACTTTTATTAGTAAGAGATATGATTTTTTTGATATTTTATTAAATTCAAATAGACGATACTTCTTTATTTACATGTAATATCTAAATAAATACTTACATTTACTTAAATGATATTCAGATAAATAAATATAAAAAAAATGCATGTATGTACCCATGCGAATCAGATTGAACCAACGAATCATGGATCGAATCTCCCCTAATCCAATCCGATTGGTCGAATCGAGTCTATCCAATTGCCATGCCAATTGGAAACAGAAAAGGTGAACCACGTGCTCTTATTTTTATTTATTCTCTGATATTTCGTAGAGAAACAGTCACCATAGGGCTACACATTTTGTTGTCTAGATTGCCACTCTCATTCTACCAAGTAGGATAATGAAAAAGTTGGATTTAAATGTGGTGCTTAAAAGTCGATAATGTGAATTTAAATTCTTAATCATGGCCGTTTAGTAACACGATCAGAAGACCAAGATCACAGTAACAATTCTAGAGGCATAAAATATGATATCAACATTTCTCTCTTGCACATAAATAGTACAAGTTCTTTTCTATCTCTAATCCGTTTATAGTCGGAGATTGTGATGGGCTACTAGGAAAGGAATGGATGCGAGTGTTGTGACACCTTTGGGATAATAAACACACATAAAAGTGTAATACTTGCTTCACAACCCTCCCTTGCCGCTCTACTTGGGGCAGAGTAGTTTTTTTCCTTTATGTTTTATCTCAAAAAATGTGTTGTACCTCAAGATCTCTTGAGGTACACATTCATAATATGATTAGACGGCAAAAACATTGACAACTTTTAACTAGTGGGCCAATCAAAAGGTCTTCTTTCTATAAAGATACGTTCATCCAAAAACTTGATTTTATGGTGAGACTGTAATATTCTCCTAATCTTCTCAAACGGAGGTTAATCGCAGGGGTGCATATTGTAGTGTCAGGGCATCTCTCCCTGTCGTTAAGAGGTGACACACACTTATCAAATGGAAGTATCTTATACATTGTTATGGGAAGACCTTCTGTGTTACATGTGATAATATAGCAGACCAAATACAAGAACTGTATATGGTAAAAATACATATTTCGGTTTGCTGCATCAAACACCTGTGCAGAGCACAATATATATTAAAATATCATAGTATGTTCAAAGTTACAAACCAAAATTTTTGATTACAAAAGGTGGCACAACCACAATTTAAACAATTAAGGTCCTTGAAGTCACCCAGCCTGAAGCAATTTCATAGTAAGGGAGGGTTGGCTTGAGGGGAGAACCACATCAAGATGAAGAGTTTGAAATGGGTTCAAACAAAGACATGAGTTCTAAAGGAACTTAATAGGCAAACCAGCAAAATGTAAAGTATAAGAGCATGAAATATAACACAGTTTATGATGTTATAGAAACACAAAAATTTCACAAAGAGTACATCACAAGGAAGACTTAACAGGTTGCATATTTACAAATATGTATGAATCATATTTCAAAGATATGATTGCTTGACAGGAATTCAAATTGGTACAAATGGCATCAACAAAGCTCTCATGAGGATGAATAACATATAGCTAACCACCTGCCGAAACAGGATATTACATATACATACGTACTCAAATTTGCCCAACTCAGTGAGCCTAACCACCCACGTTAATTTGTGGGATGAAACCGTCGTCACAGCTAATCCCTCATGCATGATGCCAACCATGAGGAGTTCTAACCATCCCAGATAGAAGGATCAAAGTACCTTGCCAGGACAATCAGACAGAGAATTTTCAAAGGTTACCCAAAAAGGATTCAATTCAAGCTTTTGGATCGAGCATGCAGGCTTATAAATGGCACAGTACTGAGGAGATGAAGGATGACTCACAGAAGGGTCACAAAGGAATTGGTTCTGCCTACCTTAGTGTGGGGAAACCAACATAAGCACCATAGAGAACTGGAGGCCAAATCCTCTAGGAAGTTGCAACGGCTCCAAGCTCAAGCCTTCGATTTCCCAGCAACAGAAGACAAAAAAAGTTTACTGAGAGTGTGGCCACCAAGTCTATATAAGGGTTAAAGTTTAAAGTGGGGCGATAATAACAAGGGTCTTCAGACACGTGGCCAACATGTAGGCCAAAGAAAGATACAAATCCAGTGGGGATTGACTGATGGGAGTATAAGTGGAAGATCTTTCACAGGCCAACAACGTGATTTGCGGAAAAGTATGAGGTATTCAGACATGTATAGGGATCCATGCCAAAAAGTTGGCAGGCCAAAGGGGCCAAATGATGATGACCATTCCATCAGTCTGACAAAAGCATAAGGATTACAATATATTATAATGAACTCTGGTTCGCTAAGAGGACAGAGAGAACATCGATTATTGACCAAAGCATTGATTACTGACTGAAACATCAGTTGCTAACTAAACATCGATTGTTGACCAAGGCATCGATTACTGACTGAAACATCGGTTTGCAAACTTAAATATCGATTGTTGTCTACCAAACATCGATTAGTGACTAAAACATCGATGATGTCTACCAAACATCGATTAGGACTAAACATCGATTGTTGTCTACCAAACATCGATTGCTAACAAAGGCATCGATACTGATTGAAATATCAGTTGCTAACTAAATATCGATTGCTGACCAAGGCATCGATTACTGACTGAAAATCGGTTGCTAACTAAAATCGATTAGTGACTAAACATTGATTATCATCTACCAAACATCGATTAGTGACTAAACATCGATTGCCATCTACTAAACATCGATTAGTGACTAAAACATCGATTGTCGTCTAACAAATATCAATTAGTGACTAAATATCGATTGTTGTCTACCAAACATCGATTGCTGACTAAGGAATATCGATTGGTGACTAGAACATCGATTGCCATCTACCAAACATCGATTAGTGACTAAACATCTATTGTTGTCTACCAAATATTGATTGTTGACTAAGGAACATCAATTGGTGACTAAGGAACATCAATTGGTGACTAAAACATTGATTGCCGTCTACCAAACATTGATTAGTGATTAAACATCGATTGCTGACTAAATATGGTTATATTTATGGGGTAAAAGGGTTATCTTTATCTAGAGTGTCAAATTTCAGAAACGACTGTTTAAAGGTAGACTTAGAGGTTCTGGACCTAAGGTCATGGTGACCTTAACATCATCCCAATTGATCCTACCCTGATCGTTCATGTCGTACACCCAATCACGGAAAGTGAAGCAATTGTGGATTTCATGACTGGGGCCCCTATGATAGGGACAATACTTTGAAATATCGGCCCTCGGATGCACACCTTCCTTTTGTGGTGGGAGTTGGATAGCATCGCAAGATATGAGGGCGAAGAATATGTCCCCAAGGGACTCTGGGAGAGCAGGATAGTAAGATCTCTTGGGACCGGGGCGAGTATAGCTAGAAAATGGAGGAACAGTTGAATAGGGCATAGAGGGCTGTAACGGGAATTGGTGAGGATCGGAGGGAGGGTTGGAAGACTTGTTAGGAGGCCTCAGTGGCTGACAGCAAGCACTAATGGACTCATCGATGATCACCCCTCGATGGGTGGTGCCGCGGGAGTCTTGCACCCCTTGGGCTTCCTTTCAAAGAACGGCGGGAGGGAGGAGTCCTTGATTTGATTCTGGACCACCCTAGCTCGACTATAAAGATGTGCAAAGGAGGGGAACTTACTAAGCATCAATATGGCTCGGAGCAAAGGGGTGGTGTTGGTGACTATCATGGTTATGGCTTGGGACTCCGGGATAGGGAGGTTGGCCCTTGAAGCCATGGATCTCCATCGGTTGGCGAATGTGACAAAGTCTTCATCCGACCTCATCTTTTCCGCCACCAAGTCGGGCAGTGTAGGGACTTGGGTGGCCATGTAAGAAAAGTGGGAGATGAAGCGTTTAGAGACTATGTCAAAATTGACAAGATCCGATGCGGGCAAGGAGGTAAACCACCTCAAAGCCTCCCCTTCTAACGATTGTTGGAAGAGGTGGACTAAGACGACCCGATCGTATAGCCACCAATGGGAATCCATAGTGAAGCCGGCAAGATGGAATTGGGGGTCGGTGGTCCCGTCATACTTGCGGTATTTCGGGGCCTTGAAACCCAGAGGAAAATAGGCATTGGGGAGCTTGCAGTAGTTTTGGAGAGAGTGAGGCTTGGAGAGGGACAAAGACTCGGCTAAGAGCTTCCTAACAAGACCCTCCATCTCCGACCAGGAGATGGATTCGGATTGAGCAGGGGATGTGGGTTGGACATAAGGTGGATAGACAGAGGGAGGAGTTGGAATGGGAGTAGGTGTAGGAGTCGGAGGAAGAGGAGTGGAGATGGGGACCGGGATGGGGTGATCGGCCTAGGAATGGGTCTAGATGAAGAAGCATGGAAAGGAGATGGAGAGGAAGGGGAGGCCATTGCCTGGACAGTATGCTTGGAAAGCATTGAAATGATGTCCTTGGGCGAATAACGAGACATGAGTTTGGAGAATTCAGAGTCATCTTGGATTTCTTGGGCATAGGTGGGGTTGACCCTCAAACTCACCTCATCACTATCGGCTTGAGAGGAGGATGATTGAACCGACTCTTTAGGCTGAACATTAGAATTAAACATTCCAACAAATTCATTATGGATATTATCATGGATGTTATCATCATATTCAAAAGCCGGATTGTTAGACATGTTAACTGAATTCATCCAAGAGTCCATTATCACACACAACCTACTGATTTTAATATGATTAAGTTGATTAATTACACTGTTATTAGGAGAAATATGAATTTCTACCGAACAATGTTATCAAACAACATCCCCAAAATTTTGAAGTGTTGGAGTTGTGCATTAGTTAGACTTATAGAGGGCGGTTCTCTCAATCCTCACTCAAAAACGGGTGTGTAGACAGACTAACTGGGAAGGTGAAAGGTCCTCCGGCCCCGTACCGTGAGGGAATCCACGAAATTTAGGAACTTATAGAGTTCTCCTTGAAGCCAACCCGATTTACCCGAGAGGGAATCCCTGGATAAAAGGTTGTGTTACAATTCTGTCCCTTAAATAAATTTTGTCCTCGAAATTCAAGATTACTTACCAAATAAATGAGGATACGCATTCTGCATTCCTTGCTCTGACTCCCAAGTTTCTTCTTCTATACTAGCACTTCTCCACAACACCTTCACCAAGGGAATCTTCTTATTTCTTAACACTTGTTCCTTGTGGTCTAGTATTACTACTAGCTTCTCTTCTATAGTCAGGTCTGACTGAAATTCTAATCCCTCATGCTTGATGATATGAGTGAGGTCTGCCACATACTTCCTTAGCATAGACACACGAAAGACATTGTGGATGTGGGACCATGATGGTGGTAAGGCAAGTTGGTAGGCCACCATCCCAGTCCTCGCTAGAATTTCAAATGGTCCCACATACCTAAGCCTGAGCTTCCCATTCTTACTGAACCTCAAAACACCCTTAGTCGGGGATACCTTCATAAACACATGATCTCCCACTGACAATTCCAACAGTCTTCTCCTCTTATTAGCATAGCTCTTTTGCCTATCTTGGGCTGCCAAGATCCTTTGCTTGATTAATTTGATCTTCTGTATATATTCTTGAATCAGATCTAACCCAAATGAATTCTTGTCCCCTACTTCAGACCAAGATGGGGGTTCTACAAGGCCTCCCATACAATGCTTCATAGGGTGCCATACCAATACTAGAATGGTAACTGTTATTATAGGCAAATTCAACCAATGGTAGATAGTCATCCCAATTACAATGTCACTCAAGACTACATGCTCTCAACATATCTTCCAGGGTCTTGATGGTCCTCTCAGATTGTCCATCAGTTTGGGGGTGGTAAGCTGAGCTGAATTTTAACTGAGTACCCAAAGCTGATTGCAAGCTTCTCCAAAGTCTGGCTGTAAACCTAGAATCTCTGTCGGAAATAATGAACACAAGAATTCCATGCAGTCTCACTATTTCATTGATGTACATTTGAGCCAAGCTTTCTACTAATTAGGTCTTAGTGAAAGCAAGAAAGTGTGCTGACTTGGTGAGTCTGTCGACAATGACCCAAATGGCTTCATGTTTCCTTCTGGTCCTAGGCAAACTTGATACAAAGTCCATATTAATTTGATCCCACTTCCATACTGGAATTTCAATCCTCTGCATCAAACCAGCTGGTCTTTGGTGCTCAGCCTTAACTAGTTGGCAGGTCAAACATTTACTCACTATCTCTGCAATGTCCTTCTTCATACCTTGCCACCAAAACTGCTTCTTCAGATCTTTGTACATCTTGGTGCTACCAAGGTGAACCGAATACATTGATTTATGCCCTTCTGACAACAATAGCAACCTGATTTCTTCATCCTTTGGCACACATATCCAGCCCTGACATCTGATTACTCCCAAATCATCCCTAACAAAACTTGGCTTACTTAATAGTCCCTGTAATGTTTGGTCTTTAAACTTGGCCTCCCTGATTTGGTCTAGAAGTGCAGATCTCACCTTGAAACTAGAAAGCCGAATATTCCTTACTTCTTGACTAGGGGAGTAAGCAATCAATTCATTCATCTCTCTCCAATGTTGATGCAATTGCAAGGCCATAAGTCTCTTCTTGCTTAGAGCATCAGCCACAACATTAGGCTTCCCTGGGCGGTAATTCATTGAGAAGTCGAAATCCTTTAGTAACTCTAACTATTTGCGCTGCCTCAAATTAAATCCTTCTGAGAGAAGATGTACTTCAGACTCTTATAGTTAGTGAATACTTCAAATTGCTCTCCATAAAGATAGTGATGCCAAACCTTAAGTGCATGCACAATAGCTGCCAGCTCTAAGTCATGAGTTGGATAGTTCTTTTCATGATCTTTTAGTTGTCTGGAGGCATAAGCCACCACCCTACCATACTGCATCAAGACACAACCAATTCCCTTTAGAGATGCATCAGTGTAAAGTACAAAACCTTCTGAGCCTTGGGGTAAAGTGAGCACAGGCGCCGAGGTGAGTTTTTCTTTCAACTTTTAAAAATTGTGCTCACAGTCACTGATCCACACATAAGGTGCCCCTTTCCTGGTCAATTGAGTCATGGGCAATGCCAATGAGGAGAATCCTTTGATGAATCTCCGGTAATACCCACTAGCCCTAAGAAACTCCTGACTTCGGAGGCATTCTTGGTTGCTTCTCATTCAAAATGGCCTCGACCTTGCTGGGATCCATAGACACACCATTCCTTGAAATCACATGCCCCAAAAATTGTACTTCTGATTGCCAAAATTCACACTTATTGAATTTAGCATATAGTTGATTTTTCCTCAAAGTTTCTAATACTATCCTCAAGTGTTCTCCATACATTTCCTCTGTGGGGGAGTAAACTAGAACATCATCTATAAGCACCACCACAAAATTATCCAAGTAGGGCTGAAAAATTATATTCATCAGATCCATGAATGCTACAGGTGCATTGGTTAACCTAAAGGGCATCACTAGAAATTCAGTGTCCATAACGAGTTCAGAACACAGTTTTAGGGATATCCTCTTCCTTAATTCTGAGTTGATGATAACTAGACCTCAAATCTATCTTGGAGAATACAGTTGCAGATCGAAGTTGGTCAAACAAATCATCAATTCTAGGTAAGGTACTTGTTTTTCATAGTTACTTAATTTAGCTTCGCGTAATCTATACATAACGTGAGGTATCCATCTTTCTTCCTGACAAGACCTGGGCTCCCCAAGGTGACACACTAGGCCTGATGTAACCCAAATCTATCAACTCTTTCAATTGCTTCTTTAATTCTGCGAGCTCAACCGGTGCTAATCTATATGGAGCTATAGACATTGGCAGGGTGTCTGGCATGAGTTCAATAGAGAAGTCAATCTCTATGAGGAGGGAGGCCTGGCAAACTATCGCGAAAAACCTTAGGAAATTCGTTTACAACCTTTATGCCCTGATAAATTTCTGCTTAATCTCAGAGGGAAATGAAAGCACACAATCCAGGTACCGCTGACACCCACTTCTTAACCATTTCATGGCCTTAAGGGCTGATATTAAGTTCCTGGGGCTGCAACTCTTAGGACATTGGTAACTAAACCTTTTTACTTTAGGTTTCTTAAAGGTCAGAGTCCTATTTCAACAATCCAGCACTGCAAAATGATTAGCTAACCAGTCCATTCCTAGAATCATATCATAGTCTTGCATATCAAGTACATATACATGAGGGAGTTCATGGTTCCCAATTTTTATACTAACACTGGGAATGACTGAGGAGAGGATAGCTATCTGACTAGTGGGACAGTCAAGGGTCATACCCTCATTAAGTAAAGCTACTTCCTTTTTTAACAAGTTGGCAAATTTGCGAGATATAAAAGAATGAGTGCCCCCTAGATCAAATAAAATTCTAGCATGCACTCCCTCAGTTACAAGAATACCTTCAACCATAGTAGGTGATTCCCTCGCTCCTTCCTTGGTTAAGGAAAAAACTCTGGCCTGCCCTCGGGATTGTTGCCTTGGGGCTTGCTGCTATTGAGGCTAGGGGCAGTCCTTAACCATGTGTTCTATCTGGCCACAACCAAAGCATCTTCCAGCGGTCTTCCAACACTTAGTCCCTGGGTGTCTTCTGTTGCACTGAGCATAGATGGGCCATCTCTTACTGCCTCCTCCTTCAGGGTGTCCCGTGAACGGTTTCTTATTCTTCTCCTTCTTGTCTTTCTGAGGCAAGCTTCTCTTCTTCTCAGGTCTGGCACCTTTTTCCTTGACATACCCCACATATTCCGCTTCAACTATAAAGGCTATCCTCAAAGCAGCGATCATAGTCTGAGGATCCATAGGTGCCACTCTACTGCGCACGCCAGGCTTCAAACCACTAACAAATTCTTTACTCTTCTGACTTCATCACTGTATATGTGGGATGCATACTTTTCCAAGCGGGTGAACATAGCTTCATATTCAGATATGCTCAAACCTTCTGCTCCAACTGTAGGAACTCTAGCTCTTTTTTGTCCTTGATGTGCTGAGAGGTGTATTTCTCATAGAATGCTTGCAAAAATTCCTCCCAACGAATATCATCAGCCTTGCCCTTGAAGCTGTTTCTCATCATTGATTGCCACCAGGGTCACTTTATCCTCCTTTGCACATCTAATAGCTTGAAAATCTTCTCCATTTTCCTAATCCAGCCTTCCACTTCTTCCGGTTGACTAGTTCCAGTAAAAGTCGGAGGTCCCATTTTCTTAAATTTCTCTATCAGTGATATTCCAGCTCCCCTATCTTGCTGGGGAGTACCCTGGTTCCTCATCACGGTCTGCACAAACCTTTGAAACGATTGCATAAATGCAGTATTGTAACAACCGACCTCCCGGACCCCCGCCAGGGACCCCCGAAGGTCGTGCCACCACCCACGGATCCGAAGACCAGAAGGGGTCGAATTTAGTCCAGTGAGATAAGCAATGAATTCAAATAACTATAACAATAAAGTTCGTACATTAATAAGGAAATTATGTACAATATGTCCCAAATAAAAGTACAGGTACAGAAAGAAAGGTGCAGTCCTTAAGGGGCATACCCTGAGGACTTGCAAAAAGGCCACTCTCAACTCACGGTACAAGCGCTCACGCTCACAACTCACACTGCTGGCAACGCACGGCGTACGAACCGCCACCACGACCGTCTGACAACGAACGCCTGTGACAGCGAGTCCCTACCTGAAGAGAGTAGGGGGGTGAGCCTCGCGAACAAGGCTCAGTAGGGATAACCAGTCCCTTACCAGCCAGAGCAGCAGGAACTCCAACAAGCGAAAGCAAACTACTCTACAAAGTAGTAAAGCGGAAAACACATACTGCAGAGTACTACAAAGCAGCGGAACAGAGAAATGCCATGACCCACAACTAGAATCGGGCCCAACATGACTCTCGCAGAACCAGCGGAGTCAAACACAATGCGGAAGCAACCCTCAGCACACCCGCCGAGACAAAGAAGCTTACGGAACACCAGAGCAACCACGTGAGACCAGAGTCTCACGACACAAGCACCAACATCCTTGACCTCCACGAGGTCGGGAAGGAACAACCAGGTGTCACCACGAGAGACACCGAGCAACCACGTGAGAAGCACCGTCTCACTAGAGGCATGGCCACCTTAGACCTCCACAAGGTCGAGGGCCCACAAGCAGAACCACCTTGCACCTCGGACACGCCACGAGGTCAGGAAACTACACCTACAGTGCCACCACGAACGACACTAAGGAACGGGTTACCAAAATAGCAGTTGGGTGTCTACACAAGACACCCCGAGAGAAACCCGCAGAGCGAAAACCCTAAACACGGCCCATGAGGCCAAACCAACCAACCCCACGGAACTAGACATGGCTAGGCTACAACCATCGTGCAGGCTAGGGCGACGAGAAACCCAATCTCAGAAACAATGTGTGAAACATCACCCAAGAGCACACAAGCCACCGCCACATGCAGCTAAGAGGAGGACACACAGTCCACTCCTCCAGCTCACCAGCCGTCAACTTCTGCCTACTACCTCCCCGGTAGAGAGAGGCTAGCGAGTCACAGCAAAGAACACAACCACAAACCACCGTAGCCTGGTCGAGCTGCGGCCCCACGCCTGACCTCCCTATGCGGCTCTGGAACCAATGCAGAGCGAGGCAGTGAGAAGGACTAGCTGGCCCGCACCGGAAGAGCGTCTCAACCACCTTGGAGACCATACAGCTAAGAGAGCTCTACAAACGACTCTATGCCACTGTCCCCACCATTTTCCCCTTCTGCTCCAAGTCCGTGACTTGAGCACGCCTGCCGCCTAGAGAACTCCCTCTAACAGACACGCGGGGCTAGGGGTCCCAGGTAACGGTAACAACCTGTCTCGTGGACAAACCCTCAAGTGCCTAGCACCAGACGAACAGAGAACTGGCAGGGCAACCACCATAGAAACGGCAGGGCAAACACCACACAGAAACGGCACCGCTGGCTTGTAACCAAGACAAGCCCAGCGGCCATAGGCACGCACGGCACCCCTTCTGAAAACCCCTAGAAGGGCCGTCGGCCAACGCCGACACACACGACACGACCCGAGAAACCGGAACACCACCAGATAGAACATAACCCATCGCTCTTCTAATAATCGATTGACAGTCAGACAATCGATTATTAGACAGATGCGAGCCTCCTAGCACCACTTCTAGGACACGGCCACAAAGGTGTCACCTTCGGTCACTGAACGCAGGGAGGCAACCTGCCGCGTTCCCACCAGAAGGTCCTAAGGGCAACCCTGCCCTGGGGCACACGCCGACATGCCAACCGCGGCCACGGAAACACCTGAGGCAAGCCAGGTCTTGTCGCGCCCTCCTAGCCCGTCGCGATCCCATCGCGATGGGAAGGGCAATTGCGACAAGCACAAGGTCGTAATAGAGAAGCGGGTCATAACAACAGCCTTGTCGCGACCAAAAACTGGGTCACGACATGACCCTTATTGCGACGGCCAACCGTGCCACGATAAGGTTGCGTCCGACCAAGGCGACGCCTCCTCTGATGTCGCGATGCACACCGCTATCGCGACATCAGCCGGGAGGCAGACTGCCGAGATGCTACATCCCGGGGTCGCCCACACTTTACAAACAAGCACACAACGAGGAGGGGAGCATGGGGAAAGCTGTAAAAACATGCATTAACCCAAAAGGACTCCCAAACCACACCAACAAGTATGGGCACAAGAGATCCCTATGCATTTTACGAAGAACGAACCCACGAAGGGCCTTCACGACACACGACCGCCTCCTCTCGCTCCACGCCGCTCCGCCGCTCTGCCACGAGCTCGCCGGCCACTCCACCACGCCCAAGCCACAGGAGAAGAAGGGGAAGCCTCCCCACCTCGGAGAAGGGAGGAAAGGGAGAAAGGAGAGAAAGAGGAAAAGGGGGAAACCGACCAAGGTTTTAGCCTCCGGCCCCCAGAACGCGACGGGGTGGGGCGTCGCGTTACCAACCTTAACGCGACGGCCGCCCACACCACGACTAGAACGCGCCCCCAAGGGACGCCGCGACAACCTAACAGGTCAGTCTGCCATGCCTGCCACTCTAACAGGTGTCAGATGACCAAAAAGTGGAAAGCAGTTGCGACCCGTTGACCGAGCGCGACAAGAACGCGACGCAGAAAATGGTCGCAACAGGGATGACTATCACGACGGCTAGCTCCATCGCGACACTAACGTGTCGCCAAGGCCGGACGCGTTAGTGGCCAGTCATCCCACACACACATCAGAAGAACCCGGAAAGCCCAAGATGTTACAAGTAAAGTCAAGAGTGGCAGAAGCTCCTTGGGGATCGCCAGTAGGGGTGTCTTGCGCTCCCCAGAGGAACCTCCAACAGTGGGTTCCTCAAGACATGAAGTTTCCAACCTTTACCTCTTTCATCCATACTCCTGAATCAAAGCCACCTAGTTAGAGACTAACACCTTCAAATGAAATTGTAGACGTGTTTTTTATTTCAAAACACACCCAATAAAGAAATGACTAAAAAGAGAGAGAGTATTTTATGTGGAGGAAAATATGAAGGAGAAAAAGGGGGAAAAGGAAAACGTGCGTGTGTGCAAAATATGGAGTGTGATTGCCAGGTACACAGGTACCGAAGGAGACAGGCAAAGAGGAAGACACGGAGGGGTACTTACTGTAGCACCCTTGATTTTAAAACCCAAATAAAATAAAATTCTATTTTAATAAATGAGAAAAATAGATTTAAATAAATTAAATGAGAATTAAGTGAAATAAAAAGGGAATTAAGCAAGCCCATTAAGTTAAAACCCTAATGGGTTGTGTAAATGGTTTAATTACAAAATAATGGGCCTAATATAATGGAGCCCATCATGGGATGAGATTTAACTAAGTGAAATTCACATTTTTAAATAATAGTAAATTAGAAAAGAGGTGAAATAAATATTAAATAGTCATATCTATCCTAAAAAGAGTCCTACACTTACCCTAAAACCTTACCCACAAAATCAGTTCTCTTTTCCAATCTTAATTAGAAGATAAATACTAGGAAAGGAGGAGA